>CACRXK020015498.1:0-12161 GCA_902702795.2 Paramuricea clavata
CCTGGTGTTAGACTGAGGTGAAAAAAAAATTAAAGTAGGGTATATAAGTGCTATAATGGTAAAGTGCATGAGACATCCTATTCCGGCTGATAATTTCAGCAAATATACTACATAGATATAAGTATAATATAATATAACGACATGTCTCGCAAATATAACGACATATCGTGTGAAACACTGCTGAAGGTGAATCATATTTGATTCAAAACATACAGTTTTTATAAATTGTGTGTTAATAATTATTATATAATGCATTCCTTATTCAGAATAACTTTTATTCTATGACTATTGTAACTGAGACATGCACATTTAGCTGGGATATGCCAAGGTATTTATAAACATATAAAGAATTGAGGATTGAAACTTAAGTAGATGCCAAGCTATAATATGTTATTTAATTTTGATACAAGAAACACTGGAATCTGGCAATCTGTCATATACACAACTATTAACTATTTGGCATTAGTTACAATAAACATAATTTAATTAATATAAAGACTAAGTCAAATGTAAGCCTTTGAAATAAACTAATATTTTATATCATCGTTTTAAATATTGTCGCGGCAAATTCAAATTTTAAGCCGAAACATCAAGCACGTGCATTCTCAAAATTCACGAATGAAGATTGAAGTAGAAAATATTTCCTTTCAAAATTGCTCTATTATACATAAAACATAACAAGATTCTTAGCTGGATATTACTCAGTCATCCCTGATGTTTCATCTTCGCTTATTAAGGCTTCATCGGCTCGGCAAATTCAAATTTTAAGCCGAAACATCAAAGGTCATCAAACACGTGCATTCTCAAAATTCACGAATGAAGATAGCAAATATTTCCTTTCAAAATTGCTCCATTATACATAAAACATAACAAGATTCTTACCTGGATATTACTCAATCATCCCTGATCTTTCATCTTCGTTTATTCACGGTTAATAAGGCTTCATCGGCTCGAAATATCGAGCGAAATATTGTAACTTCGAAATCACGAACAGATTATAAAAAATGGCGGGGTGTAAATTCAGTGCTTCCACTTCCACTTTAAAAAAAATAATTTCCTTCCCAACTGCTCAAAATTTCCTTATTTTTGACAAAAATTCCTTTGATGAAGATGAATTTTACCTAGTTTAAAACTGATATTACAATAATTTATCCTGAATGTCGGTGTATTTCTCGGGTTAGAAACACCATGAACCTTGCAATTATAAATTATAAATTAATTATAAAAAACTGCAACAGGAGGCTTGAGGTCATGTCTCAGAAATTTTTCAGATTTTCATTCCCCAGGAGTAGGATTTGGATTTTTGACATTTCCTAACGCGAATTTGCTTGGGAATTGCTATAATCTTAGGATTTATTAGAAATAACATAATATCCTTATTTCCTTGCTGAAAACAAAATTCCTTGCCGTTTCCTAGTAAATTTTATTTCTTTTTGCAAAGAAATGTCCTTGCAAGTGGAAGCACTGCATGGGATGACCAGTGTAGGCAACAGTTGAAGCCTCCCCCTTTTCTCACCCTCCGCCCCTCACCCCCCTATAAAATACGGTTCTATTTTATTTCATTTTGCTAAGTAGGAAAATTCAGAATGTTTTAATTTAAATAGACTAGCTATTTTATACATATCTGCAAATTGTAATCCTGAATCCCGGTAAATGTAAAATAGGATTAAAATAGTGTATTTTATTATATTTTGCAAATTAGGGAAAGTAAATAGGTTTAAAATAGTATATTTTATCCCTATTTGAAAAATGTGGCAGTTTTAAAAATGTGCAATAGGTTTAAAACAGTCTATTTTATTCTGTTTTGCGTATTCTGAAAATAAATAGCTTTAAAATACTATATTTTATATCTATTTTAATTTATGTAATATTCTGCACGTGCAAAATATGTTTAAAATAGTCTATTTTATTGTTATTTTGCTAACTATGAAAGAAAGATAGGATTAAAATAGTATATTTTATTCCTGTTTGAAATTTGTGCATTTAACTTCGAATGTAAAATAGGATTTAAACAGCCTATTTTATTTTATGAGTTTAAAATAGCATATTTTATATCTATTTTAATTTCTAACTGCTTTCTGGTGAAGTAAAATAGAATTTAAATAGGCTATTTTAAACCCATTTTTTCCCTGAGGCTCTGGAAAATAGTATTAAAATATGCGATTTTATTTCTATTATCTATAAAAATAGGAATAAAATAAAATAAAACATTAATAAAATATGGCTCTTTCTTTTAGTGAAATATTATGATAGAATTAAAATAGGGTTGCCTCTGAATAAAATAGCATAAAAATAGGGATGATAGTAATAAAATAGTTTTAAAATAGCAATATAATATAGTTATTTTCGCAAGGGAGGAGACTGGAATAGGATCCCAGAACTCAGAAGTCGGTATATACGTCAATTAGCCCCAGATTCACCACAGACTATATGGCCATATCTCGTCTGCACTAGAAAGCTGGCGAGCTTATTAACATTACCTTATTCGTACTTAATTTCGCACTTAATTTCGCGATTTTTTTTAGGCACTTCATTTTCGATAATTCATTTTCGCGAATTTGGTATAGGGGGAAATAGAAAAATGGCATTAAATTTCGCGAAAGCTTTCTAAACAACATATGATTTTATATAAAAATCTGAACCACAACTTTCAAAACAAGTCAACATAAAATACTTTATTGCCGGTATTCTGTAACAATTAAGACAAAATGCGAACTGTAGCTTAGTTACAGTGGAGCTTTTTTATGGAATAGGCTACCAAGATCTCTCAGATCAGTAACCTCTCACACTGCTTTTAAGACGGGTTTAGAAACCTTCTTAATAAATAATCGATCCGACTCCAACACGGCAATCAGGTAGGACAGTATTTTAATTTGTGCATGTATTTTTTTAAATTTGTTATATATAATTACTGATGATTTTTCCGTGTTTAAATAAAGTTGATGTATAATTTGTTATTTATGTTAGTATATAAGCTCTGGACATGTTGTTAGTAAAAATTTTATGATCGGAATTTTTAACTATATAGGGTATTTAATTTCGCGTGTGTAAATTCCGCGAGGTTTTTTAAGTCAGGCAGATAAGAGCTCAAAATTATGTCATATGTGCACACTTACCATGTCGGGGGGGGGGGGGAATTTAAATTATGATGTACTTGCAGATTGAAACCTCCTGATGATGTTTTCGAATGTTGTTTTTGAACTTTTTTCTTGTGTGATATGTTCAACATCGCTTTATTTACTCTTCCTATCGATTCGAATGTCAGCCATTTTGTTTGTAAATTTCGCATGAAAAGTTGAGCCCACGTTATTTCAGACAGCGATTTGACATGTTACTTAATTTAAAGTAAGACAAACAAACAAAAGATTACAATGGATGGTGGTCTTTCGTCCTCTAACCGTCCTAATACCAATGCCTAATACTCTGAATCATCATCTGAGTGTTCAAGCATGTCCGTTTCATCTTCATAAGGCAAAGTGTTGAAACATGAGTTACAGTCACACAAGACAGTGCATTTAAGTCCATGTGCTACACGTGCACACACTCTGTTGAGACAACCTGACTTCTTGCAGCCTGCTGGTTTTTGACTTATCCATTTTATTTCGAGTCGATTATTTACATTAATCCAGCCGAATCCATTGGGGTGCGGGAAGTAGCTGTTAGGTACCAACGCAGATTTCCAAACAAAGGTTACATAATTGGCTCGTACGCGTAGACAATGGAGAAGTAATTCGTCTTCTGTAGGTGGGAGTTGTCGCGGCTCTGGGACTTTTGCTGTGCACAAAACTTCTTATATCGCGCATCGTTAATACTTTGACAGTTTTTCACGCCATAACATTCGGAAATTATCTTCTGAATTACGGAGAAAACATCCATTTCAAAATTAACACTCCTTCCCATACTTGCCAGAACATCCTTAAAATGATCAGACTTCTTGACAACTTTGTACATCTTCTGTTTTCCTATGCCAAAAAAAGCACTGGTGTAATCACGGCCACTCAATGCGTGTAATGCGGGAAGGGCATCCGACATATCTTTTCCGATACTTTCGTGCATCTTTGAAACATCCAGGATTCTTTTGTTGCCTTTTGATCCAATTTGAAGAAATAAATTGCTCGGCAACACATCATTATAATAAGTCGCAAGAACACCAACGTCACTGTTACTGTCAACGGTCGAAATACAAATATTTCCACAAGATAATTCTTGAATTGCGTGTTGCGAACAAAGGAACATTTTGGTATCAGGTTTCTCTTGATTAGAAAAGAGATGTTTCTTCAAGCACAGATCTAAACAGGCCATTTTTCACTTCCAAACGAAAAGCGTGAGACTCCAGTGCAATGAATAAAACACTATGTGCAAGCTTTAAAACGTCCAGGATCAGACCAATCTTCTAGGAAGAATCGCACCAGATCCACCTTGTTGCAACCATTGTCAAGGAACGTTTTGAACTGCTTAGGTATTTTCTGATCTAGATTCGCTTATCTATCTTTCTTTTCTGCGTTCATAAGATCACGTTGAACATCATCACTACACTCCAAGCCAGAGCACAGGTGCACGAGTCAGCTATTTTCCTTAAATGGCGTTCCCAATCTTTCAACAATTCATAGCTTCGAAAAGTGCATTCCTTGTCAAATGAAATTTTCTTTTGAGCCAAGTACTTTGTCACGCATTTATGATCAGTCATTCCTAAGAATTCCGCTAGCTGAGATTGGGACTTTAACGCAACATGCAAAGTCAGCGACCATCTTTGAACGGTGCCTTCTGAGGTACTAAAGCCAATAATTCCACCTACACTTTTGGTCTCTGTTGATAATTTGTTCGATGGCTTGATCACTGGGTATCTTATTAAATTTTCCAGGTTGCCTTCTGACGGAGAAATTCCCTGCCTCGAATTGTTCGTGTATACATGGATGTGTTTCTGGTAATTTCTGCATTGTAACCATATAATACGTCAGATAACGAGCGTAATTTGGTCGGTCGTAGGGAAACATCCATGGCAACATATCTTCCGTTGATTGCATACGGAGTTTCCAATTACCCAGCTTAATTGAACGCATAAAATCAAAGAAAGGATCTTCTCACTATGTGTTTCATAAATCGTCTCCAACGTATCTTCGCCAGGAGAACGCACAAAATTTTAGAGCTCTGTTGACTCAATAAATTCTAAATAATAGTGATTTGTGGTATCAGAGCTTTCTTTTACCCACTGTTCATAGCTCTCGATAGAATGCGTCGCCAAAACGTTCCCCAATAACTGCGATGTAAATACACATGATATGAAAAGCACCAAGACGTAGCACGATAAATATCATCAGGTCAGTATATTTGGGATTCATAAGAATCTCGACGGCCTTGTTGTAGATAGCCATATCAAGAACTACGTCTGTTTTAGCTAATCCAAGCTTCTCTGCTTTGAGTTTGGACTGTACCAAAGTTCCAAAACAGTGTCGTGGGATTTTAGCGATTGGTTAATGGCTGGCAGGTACCCGATTCTGTGAAAATTTTCCCTTTCATTTTCGCACATTAAATAGTTGAACCCCGTCCAATTAGGTATTGTTTGTTGAACACAGAAATTACTTGCTTGGCTCCTTACAACTACCCAAAGGGTGTCGATTATGTGAGAAATTTCTCGTTCTTGTTGGTGCTCATTTAATTGGACACCAACTACTGTGTCTGTCTTTTTTCGCTTGATATGCATGAAAGAAGATATTTCGTTAAACATTGGCTGAAACGATTTCCTCTTTGGGTTTGGGTTTGGGTTTGGGTTTGGGTTTGGGTTTGGGTTTGGGTTTGGGTTTGGGTTTGGGTTTGGGTTTGGGTTTGGGCTAGCTGTAGCTGGAAACGTCGGGGATGGTGATTTAGATTCGTCTCTAGAAGATGATAACTGTATAACAATCCCTTTTGTGCAATGCATGGTTATTCCTTTCAAACTTTCTGGATTTATGTCATTGTTATCCCAAACGAATGTAACAAATGTTGATGGTTGAATAATCGAAGGAGTAAATGATCGATGCACTTGGTGTTGACTATGTTCCACTGCCAAACTCGTTTCAAGTATCAGTACTTCCTCATAGGAAATACCATGGCCAAACTTGTTTGTCCATGTAATGAGCTGCTTGGAACCGGTCTTTCGTTTAATCAAGAACGATAGTGTAGTGTGCACACTTTGATGTCTGTTTTCGTCAACTGTTTACGTGGTATAGGAGATCCTGGCCAATAGAAGACACGAGACATCCAACTTTTGAAGTTTCCTTGGCCTTTTTCGTAAGGATACCTTCAAGTAAACGATTCGTCAGGCGGGGGACTGTTGTCTTTCTTGACAAATATTCATGTTCAGATGGCGGCCAACTGAAATGAAATATAATTTGTCTTACAATGGAAAAATGTTTTTAGAACCGGCAAGAACGGAATGCTATAGGTGTCAAGGTGACTTAGAAATTAAAGTTGTCGGTAAAGTAATTTGTCATGCAAGATCACGATATACTAACGTACCTACTATAGGTGTTCGGGGTCTCTAAAAGCTCATCTCGAATAAGTCGCGCAACCTCTGGCGATTTACCCTCACATCTTTGATTCTTGATCTTTGCTTTCACAGCGACCTCGATCAACTGCCCTTTTTCAAGATTGTTGTTGAAGACAAACTCACCTCCGCGTGATGTTTTCCAGAATCCCAGTTTTTCACCAAAACAATTCTTTATTTTTTCCTTCAAACTCTACGTCCTTTGTAGGCTAACACCTGGACATCCCTCTCCATCAGTCAATTGATCTACAATGTCGGAATACAACTGCGATATATATGGCATCCCTAATACTTCACAGTTATTATTTACCTTTTCTTCGACTTGTTTTAGGAGCTTGGTGAAGGCATCGTCTGCTATGTTTTCGCCTTGGTTTGCTTCCTTTTTCCTAATAATAATTTTCCGATAGCAAGAACGATGATAAAAATACTCCTTTGCGACTATAGTTTCACAGTCAGAAATACTGATTTCTGGTGGTAAGCATGGAAATTTCACACTGGCCGCGGCTCGTTGCAATGTCTTTGAGCTATTCTCAGTAACACATTTATCAAGATCCTCGTAACCGCTTCCCGTTGGTGCCGTATTTTTCTTCAAACATATACAGCATTCTTCATCCATCAATACATTTCCTAATAATTTGCGGTACATTACCTGCTTTAATGGTCGATGCAAATTGCAACCAACTGCGACGGCGTAAACTCCGTGTTTTGGATAGAGGAGCTAGCAAATGCTGCCAGCGTGAGCCCCCTATGGAGGGCTAAACATGTTAGAGGCCCGAAAATTCAATAAAACCAACGAGTTTCACATGCAAAACTATTGAGGTGGGGCGACAGTGGCGTCTCAAGCCTGAAATAACTGACAAGCGTTAAGGGCGTCCGGGGGCATGCTCCCCCGGGAAAATATTGGAATACAAAGTCCATGCAAGTCACGAAACCCTATTTCGCGCGTTTTAGGCTAAGATGTTTCACGATTCCGGACGAATTTTAGGATTCCAATGTTTTGAGGGATATATCAGTGAACTCTAAGTAAACTTGAACGATAACTCCTGTGATGAAGACCTATGAATGGTTGAAGCCAATGGACGGGGAAATCAGCTTTCATAAAAATTAAGGAGACTTTCGCAGAGTAAGAAAAATTGAGTCAAAAGTTTGTTTGAGCAAAAATTTGCAAGAAAAACACTTTTTCATGAAAATACTTGTACTTCATTGTACTTCACCAATACTTGCTTTGAACGCGCCCCACCCAGGTTTCCATCAAATTTGGTGGAAAAATTACAAAATCGGTGTTTGAGAAAAATGGGGTGGACATGCCCACCCCAGTCCACCTCGTAGCAACGCCACTGCCGGACGAAAGAATGAGGCATCAGGTGTTATTCTTATAAAATCCAAAAATAGTTTTTACCTCTTTGTCCGTTTTTTCTTGAAGATGTTCGAACGGCTTTTCGTGATGGGTTTTTGCTCAATTTTTCCAACAAACGTTTGTGCGTATATTTCTGATAATTTTTTCTATGGTATCCATTCTCACTCGCAAAAAGGTCTTTATCTTCCTTGTACGATTCCAACAGGGCCAATATTTTATCATCTTTTCTTACGCAAGCTGCGTTATGCACAACCTCTTTGGATATTTTGCTAAATTTTATAATGTGTTCTTTCTTTTCTGCCGTGCAATTTAGGATGCAGTTTTGGTTTGCTTGCTTTTTCCTTCTTTTTGTAGGTGTTAAATTAACATTAACATTTAGAGCTTCTCTATTTTTTGGACTTTTTGACATAATTTTGCGTTTTTTTCTAATACTTTTGTGAGTTTTGAAAAAACTTGCATTGAATTTAAATTACCATTGGTAAATCTTACATCAAGTAGTTAGCCAAATCGCTGTCTAAAATAACATGGGCTCAACTTTTCATACGAAATTTACAAACAAAATGGCTGACATTCGAATCGATAGGAAGAGTAAATAAAGCGAGATTGAACATATCACACAAGAAAAAATTTTAAAAACAACATTCGAAAACATTATCAGGAGGTTTCAATCGGCAAGTATATCATAATTTAAATCCCCCCCCCCGAAATGGATATTATGCTGTCGTCAATATTTGGTCAAGCACTCAGTAATAGAATATCTTTGAATCTCTCCAGCTATCAAACCGCAAATATTTGCTTAAACTTGACTCCATGTCAGGAATACACTATTTAGGATGAAATCCAATTTAAATAGTCTCAATAACAGTCGAAATTGTCAAAATAAGTCCAATATGCGACGTGCGATCGCAAATGTGTACTTTTTGTTATTTACTTTTTATTTTGCGACACTTAAGCGTCAATATAATTTCGCGACAAAATATGTTATTTTTTACGGCACCTTTGACGTCACAGTAGAAAACTACGGAAGCCGTGAAGGGACTTCAGATTTCAGACTTCAGACTTCAGACTTCAGACTTCAAACATTGGTTCCGAGCTTCGCTAATAGCCAACATTGCTTCTGCGAAGCTGGCTAATATTTAAGGCACTTATTCAGTCAAAGCTGTTCAAACTAAAGTTAAAAATGGTCAGAATGATTTAGATTGTAAATGCAGACTGTTGGAATATGTCAGTGAGTTCTGAAAGTTCTTTGAAGGTTTAAAGGCAGAACGATAAAACATATAATACTATTGTTTGCAGAAACACTACATAAATTTATTACTGCAGTAAATTTATTAACTTTATTCTGCAAATTTATCAAGTTAAGTATAACACGCGCTCAAAACTAATGCGTATAATATACCGCTTGAGGTTATGACTAAATTCAAAATTTTTATTTTTCGATACGTTTCTCAATCGGCAAACAAACTTAAAAAGTACGTTTAGTGCTTTCTCTGTAAAATAATGCTAAATTGAAGAGATTTTAGACTACGTCAAACAGAAAATTATGTCTGAAGTTCAGTAAGTTTGCTTATATTGCTCGGCTTAAATATGGCGTCAATTTTAAAGCATCATTGATAATTGTATTTTAATTGACAATTTTTAACTATGATTTTATGTTTCTCAACCGGCAGATGCATCTAAAAAGGTAGCTTACTGTATAAACTAAAGAATAAAGCAAAAACAAAGTGATTCTAAGAGGAAGAACGCAAAAGCAATGTTGGCTATTTGCGAAGCTCGGAACCAATGTTTGACAATCAGACTTCGGACTTCAGACTTCAGACTTCAGACTTCAGACTTCAAACTTCAGACTTCAGACTTCAGACATTGGTTCCGAGCTTCGCTAATAGCCAACATTGCTTTTGCATGCGTCCTCACTTCCTCCTGTTAGAATCACTTTGTTTTTGCTTTATTCTTTAGTTTATACAGTTAATTAGCTACCTTTTTTTAAAATGGTAGCTAATTAACTGTATAAACTAAAGAATAATGCATCTGCCGGTTGAGAAACATAAAATCATAGTTAAAAATTGTCAATTAAAATACAATTATCAATGATGCTTTAAAATTGACGCCATCTTTAAGCCGGGCAATATAAGCAAAACTTACTGAACTTCAGACATAATTTTCTTTTTGGCGTATTCTAAAATCTCTTCAATTTAGCATTATTTTACAGATAAAGCACTAAACATACTTTTTAAGTTTGTTTGCCGATTGAGAAACGTTTCGAAAAATAAAAATTTTAAATTTAGTCATAACCTCAAGTGGTATATTATACGCATTAGGTTTGAGCGCGTGTTATACTTAACTTGATAAATTTACAGAATAAAGTTAATAAATTTACTGCAGTAATAAATTTATGTGGTCTTTCTACAAACAATAGTATTATATGTTTTATCGTTCTGCCCTTAAACCTGCAAAGAACTTTCAGAACTCACTGACACATTCCAACAGTCTTCATTTACAATCTAAATCATTCTGACCATTTTTAACTTTAGTTTGAACAGCTTTGACTGTATAAGTGCCTTAAATATTAGCCAGCTTCGCAGGAGCAATGTTGGCTATTAGCGAAGCTCGGAACCAATGTTTGAAGTCTGAAGTCCCTTCACGGCTTCCGTAGAAAACTGATGCATCACCTACGTCACGGTAGATTTGGTTTTCAGCCATTTTGCATCAGAGAATGCATCGGTCCCGAGTCCTTTTCCGCGTGAAATCTACTGTGACATCATCAACTCTATTGTTTTAGAGCCCTACGTCACGTTAGATTTGTTCGCTGAGCGATGCATCGCATGCAGATTGCGGGCGCTCGCATCGATTCACTGATGCTAATTGCAAAATCAAAATCTACTGTGACGTAACGAGGCATTCGATTCAAGTCATGCATGGCGGCAAGGGCGGGCAAAGAAAAATGAAGACCTGATACACATGTTATTATTAAACGTTTGTGTCCTACAACTGCCTTTATGGTTGTAACTCTGATTGGCTATTTCTAGCATGAGTATTCATGCCATATTTAATGTATTTTTTGATGTTTTGGTTAATTAATGCTATATATAATTAAATAATTATAGATTTAGTGATTGTAACTATATTTAGCTTGTTGTTAAATTATGTGAAATTGACATTTCTCCTGGCACATTTTGATTGGATACCGGTACTAAAAATAAAACTATGGTGTGGGTCAAGACTTGCATCAGGCTCTGTATGTAATTACAGTGCATAATAATATTGCAGGTTAATATTAATGAGATATCTAATAGTGATGCAATATTGGTTAGAAGAAGGTATCTCCTATTACATTCCATTGTCATTTTATATGGAAATGAGCTGGCATGACTCATGGCAAGAGTCTAATTGGTTTGCATTGCCTGAGTTATTGGGCAATTACTGTACACTGGATATTTTGCAAACAAAGATGATTACCTGGGCTTGCTCGCCTACCATAGTTGAGTATATATGCTTTGACTGTGCAAATGTAATTTGATATAAGCTGTATATGTCATTCTCCTGACAGATTTTAATCTTAGAATGATAAAATGATGGACGGTATAAATACTGTATTTAACTGTAACTGGTGTATATAGGATAAAATTATGAAATTTGCTCACAAAAGTGGGATTGTTTGGAAAATATATTTAATTAAATTATATATTTGTAGTGCTAATCGTCCCAATACTATATACCCTGAGGATTACCATTGATAAGTGTATGGATATATTTGACAAAGATGTGCATTTATATAATAACACAGGGAAAATATTCATCAATACTACTGTGCAGCCTTTCTACATTGACAACATCTTAAAAGAATACTATATTAATATTAGTTGAAAGGCAGGCAAAAGGGGACAGATAGAAGACATGATTCAATTATGTCATGGTATATTGTTTATTATAATCATTGTACAGTTTGGTATATAGGTACATTTTACAAACAATTTCCAACTAAGATAGTTCATTAAATCAATTTACACACAGTCTCTATTGATTTAAAATTTGTGGTCGTGTGTACCTAGTTATACTAATAGAATTTTAAACCAGTGCTTGTTGTGTGTTAGTTTCCTGGTTTCATGGTCACAGGGCAATATTCTCAGTATTCAGAGTATATTGTAAACTTTATTCGACAGTAAAACAAGACATACCAAACGGCACGAGTGCAAACGGGACTCGAAGTCCCATGCGAGGCACTCTACCTTTTTACAAATTGATTAAATTACAAAAATTATTGTTACGATTACTACAGGGTGT
>CACRXK020015499.1:0-12161 GCA_902702795.2 Paramuricea clavata
CCTAAACTAACTTTATCTATACTGGATAGCTCTATCAGTTCTAAACTGTTCTTCCTAGAGGTCCAGTAAGGATCATCTCTTATTGATCCAGTGTTACTACAGGAGGAAACCTAAACTAAACTAACTTTATTTATACTGGATAGCTCTATCAGTTCTAAACTGTTCTCCCTAGAGGTCCATTAAGGATCATCTCTTATTGATCCAGTGTTACTACAGGAGGAAACCTAAACTAAACTAACTTTATTTATACTGGATAGCTCTATCAGTTCTAAACTGTTCTTCCTAGAGGTCCAGTAAGGATCATCTCTTATTGATCCAGTGTTACTACAGGAGGAGACCTAAACCATAGTCAAAGAGGTAGCACTCTCTTCTCACATGAGACTGAGGCAAAATTATAATCAAATTCTGCGTGTTGCATATTACAGAATCCAGCTTCCCAGAGCTGTCCACACCCACCTTATTTAATGATCTAGCTAAAAATTTAGTGCCATTCTTCGCTGCAAGAACGGGATAATGTTGTTGAAAGAATTGATGTTCGTCTGTTAGAGCTTCAGCGATTGTCTAAAAGAAGGTGATTACTTGTATTTAGACTGGAATTTTGCAGGCCTGACTGTGGGATATTGCGCGCCATAGGGTTACGGTGCACGCGGAGGTGCGCGCGCAATCGAGTGCCTCAAACAACAAGGCCTGATTGGGTAATCAATGTAATTTTCACAAGAGTAGCAAGCAGAAAACATGCCTACCTTTCTATTGTTAATATCCAACTGACTTCTATTCACAACACCAATTATTCCTAGTTTAACAGGAACGACTATAGAAAATGAAAAAATTACATCACTCAAACGATTTGTTTAAGCCACCAAATGATAAGACTTAGAGAGGCATTTTTCCACTCTATGTCCACCACATCTGTCTGTTTGTTTGACTGTCTATTTGTCAGATCTCCCTTTTCAAATGCCAAAACTCCGTTTTCAAATGCCAAAACTCCCTTTTCAAATAGCAAAACTCCCTTTTCAAATGCCAAAACTCCCTTTCCAAATGCCAGAACTCCTTTTTCAAATGCCAAAACTCCGTTTCCAAAAGCCAGAACTCCCTTTTCAAATGCCAAACCTCCCTTTTCAAATGCCAAAACTCCCTTTTCAAATGCCAAAACTCTGTTTTCAAATGCCAAAAACTCCCTTTTCAAATGCCAAAACTCCCTTTTCAAATAGCAAAACTCCTTTTTCAAATGCCAAAACTCTGTTTTCAAATGCCAGAACTCCCTTTTCAAATGCCAAAACTCCGTTTCCAAAACTCAGAACTCCCTTTTCAAATGCCAAACCTCCCTTTTCAAATGCCAAAACTCAGTTTTCAAATGCCAAACCTCCCTTTTCAAATGCCAAAACTCCGTTTCCAAAAGCCAGAACTCCCTTTTCAAATGCCAAAACTCTGTATATTAAGTATGTTTACCTCTTCCGTATAATATATCTAATGCGTCAGTTCCTGGATCCATGAGATCAAGCTTTGTACACACAGCTATCGTGCGATTGCCTGAAAATATTTAAAAATAGGTACGTTACGCGTACATAAATATACTTTAGGCCAACAAATTTACTTCCCCCTATTAGGATCAACATTTCCAAGTTGCTACTTGCTGTCCTATAATGCTTACTGAAACCTTAATCAATTACCATCAGGGTCCACTTCTTTGGCAATCTTAATTGATTCAGAGGTGGCCATGTCTGTGTTCGCTGGTGTAACAGCCAGAATAATGCTGTTGGGATTACGGATGTACTGTAGGACAAGATTCCTCATCTGATTTTCAATATCTAATGGCTGATCACCCACAGGAACCTTAACAAAAATAGAAATTCTTCAGTTGGTAATCACTGGTCAATGCTAATTCTCTTTTGTATGTTTGTGTCAGTTGAAACCAGTTTAACTCATTGAGTGGCAACCCTCTCCCCCTGACAAGCAAAATTGTCTGGTGTTACACAGAGTAAACTAATAAAGTAGGATGCATCAGGATGCATTGCCACTTAAAGGGTTAAACAAGAGAAACTGCAACACAATGCAGATTCATCACTGAAGAAGAAAACCCAATACAACAAGATTTTGCAAATTGATGCCAACTGCTGTAAGCATTATATATATTTCATATTAGCTGAATGTCAATACTTAGCTGTACCTTAGTAATTCCAGGGAGATCAACTAGTGTTAAATTAACTACTTTTGGTGAATAAACTCTCAGTATAATGGGTTCACTTGATATGCCCTAAAACATGGAAAATATAAAAATAAAGCATACTATGTAAGCTTGGAATTTGATGAGCTTCAGAGGGATGAAAGTCTGCATGCAGCCCCTACCTTGTTATGACCTGTCAGTCGTTCAGTCTCTCTTTCTATCTCATCTCTGATTTCATAAAAGTCTGCAAATTTCTAAGTAAAAAATTGCAACAAAATAATGAGCACAATGAATTTGACTTACTGTAAGCCCTGGGCAAACTAGGAAACATTGTTTCCTACCAATGTTTTGCCATGTTTCCCAGAGTGGGCAAACACTAGGAAACATTAGTGAGAAACATAGGGAAACATCAAATGTTTCTGAATTTGGTACGAAACATTTTTGCTTCCCAGGAAGCAAATTTTGTTTCTGCAACAATGTTTCCTAGTTTGCCCAGGCCCAGGGCTTTACTGTGCAGTATATATCAAACACCAGAATGCTGTGGATTTAGAAGGATTCAACTAACATTTGAATCGAAAAATACAAGCAAAACTTCAACGTTTTGTGTGAAGGCCCTTCCACTAACTTGCCAACGTAGGGCATTCACATCCAAGTTTTGATTGTGATTTCCAGGTAGTTGGATCCCTCTCAAAAAAAAAAACACCCAAAAAAAACAACAACAAAAAACTTCTTCTTTTGAGTTTTCTCACCTTGTCTTTGATATGACTAAACTTGCCCCATTCCTCGGGTTCTGCTTCTTCAAGATCCGGCGACTCATCACCACTGCCGTCACTTTCACTTTTTCTCGTTTTCTTCCAACGTGATGGTGAGTATACAAGCTGTAGGATCAGCGGTCGTCTTGTGACAATACCAGGACCTAATGCCAATGATAGTCAATTAATATAATAGACAATGGTTTTTGAAATGGACTGCTTGACCAGATCAAGTAAAATTTAGGGGTGTACCAGAACCAATTTTTTAGTTCTGGACGGTGCACCTCTAGTAAAATTTATGACATACAACTATGCAAATATAAGTACAACAAGTTACGAGTTGACAATAACATACTTGATTATTGGGCTAAGTTAAGCTTCAATGTTATTGTATTTTGTGTACATTATATAAATTATCATTCACATAAGTTATCATCACCTCTGGGCAAGAAATCTCTTCCAACAATTCCTTCTAACACTGAACTTTTTCCACTGCTCTAAAACAAGAATGAAGAGTATTTGTATTAACCCATTAAGTAGTAAATTATGCACCCTACTTTATTATTGTACTCAGCAGGCCTAGAAAATATATTTCTCTTCCTGGAAGCAAAGCCCAAAAATAAAAATTTCCTGTGTAAGTCAAACATAAAACTTCCTGTTTATGCAAATTTCAGAGAACGTATATGTATGGTGCTGCGCCGCACAATCATACATTGTGACAAACTTCAGTCTCGGCACAATACAGAATCCATTGAACTATAAATAAACTGGAAGGCTAACTGCTATGATGAAAGCAAAATAGTTTTTCTGAGTTATGAGCAGAAATACTTGACCCCAAACGTTGGGCTATATATCAAATTGAAGCTATTGAAAATTGCTATTCGGGGTGGAAATTTCAAGACTTCAGTGAAAAGAAAAATATTTTAAAAATACAAAAACAACTGCAAAACGGCAAATTATCGGTTTGTAGTTTTTCGATATTTCCCTCTTAGCTAAAGTCTTGAAATTTCGACACCAAATAGCGTTTTTCAATAGCTTCAATTTGATATATAACGATATATTGCCCAACGTTCAGTGTTGAGTATTTCTGCTCATAACTCAGAAAAACTAAAATGCACTGGCTTCAATTCCCCCCCCCCCTGAGTTAGCCTTCCAGTTTATTTATAGTTCAATGCAGATATCTTGACTTGCAAAATGCTTTTGGGATTTTTAAACAGTACAGTAAGTGTATTAGAAGTATATGTAACAAAAAATTCCTGCGAGGTGTAAGAAAATTTCCTGCGAAAATAACTTGTGAAAATTTCCTGGCAGCGGTGCTGCTGGTGCTGCCGGACATTTTCCAGCACTGGTACTCATGCTAACACCAGACTATTTTACTTGTCAAGGGGGGAGAGCTGGGCCCAATGAGTTATTCTACAAACAATATGACATTTGCTGCTTGAATTATTCAGGCTGGCGGGGTGTGGAAATTTATATTATATTTTATGCAACCAAGATATCGGGCATGCATCCAGATATATAGTCCATATCTGGAAATATTCTTGTATGGGCAGACACGTTAATACTATAACTAGAAATAGGTGTATTTTGTGCACAACTAATGTATACAAAATGCTTAATATTTACAAACACACAGAGTTAAAATACAAACAACATAAATTTACACAAGATCACATTATAAATCACTTTATGAAATGTGTCAATCAAGTTTTAAAATCATCAGTCAAAATATATCTTCGTTAATATTTTAATATTTTATAGCTTCATAATATTCGACTAATTTGAATACTGTATGGACTTATAGCATTAAAATAAAAGTATGCAGAAATATATGCTTTATTTTAGATTGTGTGGATGAAATAGGCCATAGAATCAACATAATAAAGTTTGAAAATACGAATACATATAATTTAATAACATTTTGTCACAAATATAAAAGTGAAATTCAAAAAAAAATATATTTGGGGCTCTTATACCTGTGTTCCAACAACGACAATTTGTGGCAATTGCACAGCCTCCGTGCCAACGGTATTAAATACATCTTGAAGTTTATTAATAACAGGAATTAACTGCTCCATTGCAATAAATTCTTACAAAGTATAAATATTTTTAAGTTCAAATTGGACTTTCAGTTCAATCAGTTGTCAGAATATACGCGCAAAAAATGTCACGCGATTACATAACTTCCGATTCGCGAAAATTTTATGCCGCCTGCAAGCAGATTACGAAAATTGGTTTGGGGATCTACGAAACGACGATATAAAAACTTGTTTTCTATTTGCATTTCCCGATAAAAGATTAAAAGCACAGCCAGTTGAGATACTTCTTCATTATTTAATTGATAATCGTACAAATATAATTTATTGGGTGGCAATGACATAGCTATAACTTAAATAGGAATATATTGTCAAATACAAGCTCAAAAAATGCAATGAAAACAATGGTTTAAATATCTACAGACGAAGGAAATATAGGGTTAAAAAATTATACTCAAGCACGTATGGCAAATGCGCTTTGACATTGAAATTCGTCTCACTAAACAAGCTTTTTGTCGCATATCCACAGAGTCTAATATATCAATTCATACAGAGTTGCTCGCAGACAAGGAAATACTTCATAGCAAAGTGGAAGCACGCCGCCATATTTGCTGATTCAATATGGCGGAATTTTACTTGAGTGCCGCTCGGATTATTGAAAAGGTTTTACAGAAAAAGGGAACCCCAAAGGCGCTGGTGATTGAAAATAGTAGGATAAGAAACAAGAAGAAACTATATGCTTTAGTTTGCGAGGCAATGAAATGTAAGAACTGTACCGAAAGCGAATTTTATTGCATTTTATTGTAGAGTTCAGAAACGAAGGAGTGAGGACCGTTTCATTTCTCAATAATTTGAACGGAAGAATTGCTTTATTTTGCACGTTTTCACAAACTAGAGGGATAAAATAGCTTACCCATTTGTTAAATTTAAAGCGTGAATGTAGAAATAACCTCAGTTTGTAATTGGGTAATCTTGTTATTCGATTGTTTAATATTGTGAGGCTATTCAAAGGGTTCATTATTGTATCTAGATAAATCTGTAACAGATAAATTATTGGAGGACACAAAATTATTATCAACGGAAAAACAGGTAAATATATCGACACAAATTATGAAATTACCGCAAACCATATAAGATGAAAATCCAATGTATTCTTTACGCAGTTAAAATACCCCATGGCATTGGTTCTCGTCTTCGATTTCTTGTTTGGACTTGGCCTTCAAGTTGGCGGTCAGCTAAAACAGGTTATAAACAGGAATAAAACCAGTTTAAAAGCTGCGCTCGCTAGACTGAAAGTGAGGGCGAAAGTCGTCAACAATGAAGATCTACTGCCGCCAAATATCCAGGAACAACAAGGTGGGTTTTGCAGGAAGAGAGCTCGGAATTCAGGTCGTATAGGACACTAATTATAGGAGAAAGAAGATCAATTGAAAGTATATCTCTCAATTCCATTTATTTGCCACTACATGCAAGGCTACTACATATAGTGACAAAAAATGAACATTATTTTCTCTCTCTGACAACTGCCAGTTAACCACCATCCGCTGCACGACAGTCGACAATGTTTAGTGAAACCTTTCTAATCTGGTAACACATGTTTATTCCATTGCCATCCAATTCAATTACAAATATAATTAAAATGCTTGGTTACCTTTTCTCAATTATATGCTTACATTAGACAGATTTAGATCGCGGACGTCAAAGACGACGTGAAAATGGCGTGGCGTATCCATCCATGGGCACAAGCCATTTTCACGTCGTCTTTGACGTCCGCGTCCTCGATCTAAATCTGTCTAGTATCAGAACATGCGAGTTTTTCGAAAATATGAACTAGGTGGTGACAAACATGAACATCCTGATGACATTTTAAATTGTATTCGTGTCCATTTATATTTGTTTTGGAACAGAAATGCAGATACCGCGTTATGTTCGAGTGAATACAGTGAGAACTTCAACAGATGAAGTCATGACGTGGTTTTCTGAAAATGGTTTTAAGTTACAGCGAAGGAAACGCGACATAGTTGATTCGATTCAGGTATGCGTCGGTGTATGATAAGCAAGAATGTTGTCACTTATGCGTGAATATTTTTTCTTAGATTTAACATGCATTGAAGTCAGTTTTTGTTGCAAGCAATTTTGTTGCTCGTATTATTTATTGTGTAATTGTATTTGTCGTATAAAATTCCAGATGGCAAGTGGGACATTTTCTGTTGACGAACATATTCCAAATGTTTTGGTCTTCCCACCAGGAACAGATCTGCATGACAATATTCTGTATAAAGAAGGCAAGATCATTCTACAGGACAAAGTAAGAACACAAGGATTGAAGATCTATTGCACGCGTCTGTTACTCAGGCGACAATTCCTGCAGTTATCTGTGGGAAGAATGCTTCCAGTTTGACTCTGCCAAGCACCACAGATTCTCTCTAAGTACTGCGGTTCCCCACAGATTCTCTCTAAGTACTGCGGTTCCCTCCTGTAGTAACACTAGACCAATAAAGGAAGACTCTTATTTGGCATCTATACAGAAGAGCAGTTTAAAAATGATAGAGCTATCCTTTATAACACTGGACCAATAACGGGAAACCCTTTCTAAGCATCTAAGAAGAACAGTCTGGAACCGTACATAGAGTAATCCAATAAATAACATTAGTTGATAACACTGGACCAATAAGATTGCCTTTCCTGTCATCTAGGCAAGTTGCTTTCCAGCTTTTGTGCTCAACCCACCAGCCGGAAGTGACGTAATGGACGCATGCGCCGCGCCTGGCAATAAAACAAGTCACCTAGCCGCAATCATGGACAACAAAGGGTCAGTGATCATATGTCATGCACTGTTATATCTTTGTTCAAAGGTGTTTTATCATTTTCATATTCTTGTACAGGCAAATCTTCGCGTTTGATATATCCGAGAAAAGAATTTCAACAATGAAGAAATTACTTCACCGAGCTGGTGAAAAAATTGTCGAGACAAAACATCACGATTTTTTAAAGGTTTGATTGTGCAAATTAGCGTGTCGAGTTTTTTCAGAGACTGTCGTAAGTTTCAATCATACAATCTCCGTCTTCTAGACAGACCCTAGTGATCCTGTGTACACAAATGTCCAATATATCCTAGTGGACCCCTCATGTTCTGGTTCGGGTATGATCAACCGACTGGATTACGTCACTTCCGATATCGACAATATGGTATTGCTCGTTTTTGATGTTGGTTGGTTTGCATGTGTGTGGTAATTATTTATGATTAGGTCCTATTGCAAAACTAGGTGAATTTTTGTCTATATTTTCAGGATGCGAAAGAAAAGCAAAGGGTGTATTCATTGGCGCGGTTTCAAGTGAAAGTCTTGAGTCATGCTCTGAGTTTTCCCAATGTAAAGAAAGTTGTCTATTCAACATGCTCACTACATAGTATTGTACGTATACTATACTTTGTGAACGTTCCACAAAACTCGATGATTCCCATATGGGGATTTATTATTTCTCAATACTAATGTATGATGATTTATTAATTTAGGAAAACGAGGTGGTGGTCATGAAATGTTTGGAAAAATTCCATGAAAAGTTTGAATTAAAGAAGGCATTACCTGACTGGCCACACAGAGGACATGCTGTGTTTCCTGAAGGTATTTAAATCCTGGGCTAAACTAGAAATCATTGTGACATAGTGAATCATTTTCAATTTATTTTCAGCATCGAATTGTGTGCGTGCCTCTCCAAAAGAAGGTTCTACGAGTGGGTTTTTTCTGGCGCTGTTTGAAGCACGAAATTCAACAGGAACAGTTGAGGTTGCGAACCACAAAGGAAACGGAATACAGAGAGACATTAATCATAATGAAATGATATCAAGATTACGAAAGAAACAAGACGTTTCTAGTGTAAATACTAAAGAATCACACGCAGAAGAAAGGGGTGATCGTATTACTACGAACACTGAAATAGACTCCACGAAACGAAAACGTCAATGCACCACGGATACTGGTGAGAAAGTGCAAGGAATAGCACAAAAGAAACGAATTAAATTGACAAGAACACATAGGAAATGTTCCAACAAAGAATTCGAAAACAGAAAAAAGTTACTTGCAAAAAGAAAACTTAAAAAAGAAAGGTTACAGAAACGGAGATTAGAGCAGTAGACACTGCAAATAGAAGACTGTATTAGAAACCCAAATGAAATAGTTTTCAACAGTGGTTGAACCTTCCCAATTTTTTCCAGACATTTTGACTATTTATTGAAATCCATACTATTTTATTATATACATTGTACACAGTATATATAGTTTATTTATATAAATAAATTATATTATCACATCGTCCTGCAATTCAATAAAACTCTGATAAACCAGCCAGAGTTATTTATACAGTGTTTATTCGAAAGAAAATTCAGTTTCGAGAAACCCACCAGAATGCATATTTCGCTTGAAAAAGTGGGCAGTTGCTGGACCCAGGCCAGGTAAAGCGCGTATAGGTGCTGGGCTAGGAGTTTGTCTTTACTATATGAACTATGATATTATTTATATCACGCATAATTGCGGATTTCTAAGTATAACAATTTTAAACTGGTATCATTCTCTACATCAACATCGAGCTTTCGTTGGTAGGGAAAAATACAAGGTGAAATTCGAAGGAGGTTAGTCAAGAGCCTTCGCTCGAAACGTCGAAATTCTCCTTATATTTTTCAGGTAGTTGCATATCCCTACTAACGAAAGCTTGTTATTATTGCCACTACCTACAATGGCACAGGGCATTCAAGATTATTCTCTGAATCAGTATAGACTACGGAGCCTGCTATTCAGATCCATGGGTCTCGTGTTATGTTACTAAAGTCGTGTTTACACAGCAAGGCTTGGCCTTAGCCGTGCTTTCTCTAGGTATGGGAGATCCACCGCAGACCTGGGGCCGGTTGTATAAAAAAGTGATTAAAGTTAACTATGGTTAAGTGCAAACGTCATCCAATAAGAAGCGCCTATTTGAGAGTTAATCACTATTTAACTACAAAATAGTGATTAAAAAAGTGATTAAGAGTTGCATACAACCGGCCCCTGGAGAAAAGTGGGATCTTAAGGATGATTTGCCTCAGCGTGAAATCGCGGAACATTTTCACAAATACGTTATAGGAGATCAGAATCTTAAGCAATCATTATCTCATATTTCCTTATCTGTCTGTTGAGACGTGAAACATAACTACAGTCAAGTATAATTTGTTGTTGCATACATAATCTGATCATAGCGTAACGTATGGTCATATTTTTCTTTTGTTTTTACGCACTTTTGAGGACATTTGAAAAAGGCAAATTCAAGAACCGAGGAACATTAGATGTACTTTTTCAAGGTCTGGGAGATCGACCTCAAAACGCTCCCACCTTCAAATAGCGGCGACACCCTACGATCATCTTCGTTTCTTCTTAGACATGAGAACAGTACAGTTGGGACAAAACCATTTCCCTTTGGGTGGGTCAGTAATTCCCACACAACCATAGTGGAACCATTCGATCCGACACTATAAGAAAAAGTGAGATTTGACAAACACGTAAGAAAAACGTAATCATTAAAAAAACGTTGATTTATGGCTGTAGAAGTTAGGGAGCCAAGCAGCGACACTATCTCCAGGGACCAGTTGTTGAAAGCTGGATTAGCTTAACCCTAGGTTAATCTTAGAAGGTCTGATTTCAAATTTATTCCAAGGGAAACATAGTGTTTTTGGGGAGGGGAGAATTGGCCTAGCACTTTTGGACGGGTAGATTGCTAATCCTGGCTAGGCCCCTGCCTAACATAAATACAATCTGCAAGCACGAGTTGATTTAGAAATACACTTACGTTAGGATTGTCACAGCCGACCATCTCTCCATAGGATACCTACAAGTGAAAAAGAAAAAACCCTCAGTCAGCATCCATGTTCTGCTTTGCCTGCGCGTCGCAACCCCCCTCCAAGAAGATGACACAATTACACACCTGATTACACAAACAATATCGAGGTTCATTAGGATCATAAACCCAGTCAACAGCTTGAGATATCACTTCAGTTTGTAAGGGAACTTGATCGACCGTCGATACAGGGGTCCCAGCTGCAGCAGACGTCTTTTGTCTAAAACATTAAGATTACAATTTTGCTAATCATCCTTACTTGCAGCTAAGAGCTAAGCTAACTTGTGAACGATGCAGCTCAAGTTGATCGAGTCGAACTCTTTCTAAGGGCGCCTCTAGCAGTCACGTCGTGACACATGATCATGGAACAACAGCTACGGTGGAAGACACAGTTAAAGGTGGAGTAATACGAGCAACAAAATTGCTGCAACTTGCAACAAAATCTGATTTCAACACATGTTAATTGAAAATGTTCACACATATATTACAAATCACGAGGCAACATATGTCAACATTTCTACTTAACATACGTTGAAATCAGATTTTGTTGCGCGTATTACTCCTGCTTAAGGGGCTAATCCCAAACCATCCTGTTCACATTCCCTGTGGGAGGAAACCAGAGTACCGAGAGAAAACCCAGGATTGGAGCGTTGACGGACCCTTCACATAAGTAACTTGACTCCGTAGCGAGAATCGAACCCACGATGTCAGAGGCGAAAGGCACTTGCGTTCATGATTATACTGTACCACCGAAGTCGTGGGTTTTCTTCATGTAGCATCGGTAAATGTACAATAATTAAAACGTACTTTTTTCTTGCGTGTTGCTTGCTAGATGGAGTGTTTGCCATAGGGTTCAAGTCGAGGTGGGACATTGATGCCATAGTTGAGGAGGTGGGGACATAGTTGACACTCATCCCAGCAACAGAGTTGACACTCATCCCAGCAACAGAGTTAGCATAAGGATTACCGAGTTGTGGGGCAACTGTTAAGGATGTGCTCATGGGCAAGCCTGAGTGATTTTGGAAAAGAAACAAGTGAAAGATTGTTACAAATAAATAAATAAATAGAGAGCGAGTTGCAAGGGATTATCTGCCGTAAGAGTCATCCTTATTGTCCCAGTGTTACTAGAGGAAGAAGTTTATTTATAGCACTGGATAGCTCTGTTAGTTCTAAACTGTTCTTCCTAGAAGTCCTGTAAGGATCATGCAGTGTTACTACAGGAGGAAACTTAAACTAAACTAACTTTATTTGTACTAGGTAACTCTATCAGTTCTAAAATGTTCTTCCTAGAGGTCCAGTAAGGATCATCTCTTATTGATCCAGTCTTACTACAGGAGGAAACCTAAA
>CACRXK020015500.1:0-12159 GCA_902702795.2 Paramuricea clavata
GAATTACTTTACCTTCGCCGATGACTTCACTTTATAACTGGAGCGAATTCCCTTAAAGCGAAACAAAGCCTAGTAAGTAGAATACAATAGCAAACAAAAACTACTTAGTTACTGAGACTTTGGGAAAGCAGTGTGTTTTGTAGACGCTCGACCGTTGATGTTCCCGGTTCGGCTTCGCCTCGGGAAACATCGTGACAGTCTCGGGTCCACAAAACACACAGTTTCCCTCGGTCTCAGTAAATAAGTGATAAATATTTCAGTCTGCATAGCCATAGGAAGATCGATAATTAGGGGGGGACTCATATTCATGTATTCATGTTCGCAGACCGTAAAAACAATCAATTTCAAAAGAAGTGAATAATGCAAAACACGAATATATGAATATGAGCTCCCCAATTATCGATCTTCCTACGCCTGTGTCAGTCTGCGAGCAGTCAACCATATATTATTGTGGCTATAATAATATTAGAATATTGGAAAATAAACTAATGGTAATACATCTGGGGCCAGTTGCTCAAAGGTGGGTTAGCGCTAACCCTGGGTTAAATTTTGACCTGCTGTTTTGGTTTGTATCTTTCTGCACGTACGTTTATTTCACAACTTCAGAGAAGTAACTGACTCCTATCGATCCAGACAAGATCTCTGAAGAAATATTTCCAAATTTATAGACAAGCTGTCAGGAAGTTTCCTTTGAATTTTACGTTAACCTAGGGTTAAGCAAACCCAGCTTCATAAGCAGAATGTAATATTTATCAATTCAAATATATTATTATATTGTTTGTTTAACTAGAATAAATGTTACCAGAGATTTGCCAGGCGGAAAACGAATTCTTATGATAAATATGAGAGCCCAACATATAACTTTTAACAAAGCCATTAAAACAGTTAAGATTCTACAATCTCGAACTCATTAATAATTCATGAGCAAATTAGCGAATGAACTCACCCTAATTCGTCACATGATTGAGGTTGGATACCGCAAGGAAACACGATAAAAATCATATACCATCACTGTTGTTAGATGAAAAACGGTTTTCATCTAATAACTGAGATCCTAATTACAAATTCAAGTCAAAACACAACAATATACTATAATAATATATATAAGCCAATGAAATGTTTTCGTTTGAGATGTTATGTAAACAACTCGTTTCTCGTGTTTCATCAGGGGACCAAACACTCGAAAACAATAAAACACTCGCTTCGCGCTCGTGTTTCATACAGTTTTCTCGTGTTTGGATCCCCTGATGAAACACTCAAACTGGTTGTTTACATATAACATAAAAATTCTTTAAAATCTTAACTGTTTCAATGGCTTTGTTAAAAGTTATATGTTGGGCTCTCATATTTATCATAAGAATTCGTTTTCCGCCTGGAAAATCTCTGGTAACATTTATTCTAGTTAAACAAACAATATAATAATATATTTGAATTGATAAATATTACATTCTGCTTATGAATGCATTCGACAAACTGATTTGTAATTTAAACTGCTGTTTGATGTAAAAATGTCTGAAAATGTATGAAGCTGGGTTAGCTTAACCCTAGGTTAACGTAAAATTCAAAGGAAACTTCCTGACAGCTTGTCTATAAACTTTTGGAAATATTTCTTCAGAGATCTTGTCTGGATTGATAGGAGTCAGTCACTTCTCTGAAGTTGTGAAATAAACGTACGTGCAGAAAGATACAAACCAAAACAGCAGTTCAAAATTTAACCCAGGGTTAGCGCTAACCCACCTTTGAGCAACTGGCCCCAGATGTATTACCATTAGTTTATTTTCCAATATTATTATAGCCACAATGATATATGGTTGACTGCTCGCAGACTGACACAGGCGTAGGAAGATCGATAATGGATTATAGACTAAATTTGCATTATAGACTAAATTTTGATCTAGACAAAAATTTCAGCACAGCTTGAAAGAGCATCACAAAATTAGTAATATTCCAAAGTTTCGTTGCGAAATGTTGTAAAATGCGGATAATATAGCCATGCGAAATTTGCCGTTTTTCAGTCATTTTGTATTGCGCATGGGAAATTGACCGCCCAATCGGGTGTTGGGGCATCAATTTCCCATTTGTACTACAAAATGACTGAAAATTGCAAATTTCGCAAGGCTATATTATCCGCATTTTACAACATTTCGCAACGAAACTTTGGAATATTACTAATTTTGTGATGCTCTTTCAAGCTGTGATGAAATTTTTGTCTAGATCAAAATTTAGTCTATAATGCAAATGGTCCATTGGGGAGCTCATATTCATATATTCGTGTTTTGCATTATTCACTTCTTTTGAAATTGATTGTTTTTACGGTCTGCGAACATGAATACATGAATATCAGCCCTCCCCCTAATTATCTTTCTTCCTATGGCTATGCAGACTGAAATATTTATCACTTATTTACTGAGACCGAGGGAAACAGTGTGTTTTGTGGGCCCGAGACTGTCACGATGTTTCCCGAGGCGAAGCCGAGCCGGGAAACATCGACGGTCGAGCCGGTCTACAAACCACACTGCTTTCCCAAAGTCTCAGTAAATAAGTAGTTTTTGTTTGCTATTGTATTCTACTTACTAGGCTTTGTTTCGCTTTAAGAGAATTCGCTCCAGTTATAAAGTGAAGTCATCGGCGAAGGTAAAGTATTTCAACTTCCGAAAATCAAAAGTAATTCAGGTGCAAATAGCCCGCGTGCAGGCCCAAGGGAACTGATAGTGGGCCTGCAAGCAAGGCCCGGTATTTTGTAAAACGCCCCTTTTCATAACACGCCCCATTCGCGCGTCAATTGTCAAAAAAAGAACCAATGACAGCACCCAAATATTAACAAACAAACTCGCATTAAAATGTTGCGGGGTTTTCTCTGCTTATTCAGAACATAAACAATGTTAAATGGCTTCGTTTTAACTCCAAAAAAGCAAGCAACGCAGTCAGTAATTGCCAAATTTGCAAGTGCTCATTTTCAACTACAATCGGAACAGGCAAGTTAGGACGAATTTGAACAGAAAACCAGTCTCAAAGTTAAAATCGTGAGGGAAGTCGTGCGACCACATTAGCATTTATAATGTGTGCTTCGCTGTCGCCATTGTTATAAATAAATTGTCTCTCACTTATCAGATCGTGTGTGCAATTCTTGTTGGCGGCGGAAAGTACGAAATTTATTTCAGTTATTTCATTTGGTAAAGAACTCTACAAAAGAAGAGAGCGTTCAGAGTTCAGATCGTTTCGTTTCAAACAGCAAATTTAATACCGTCTTCTGTTTCGCTCTCTCAGCGAAGCCTTGTAAATCGCAAAGTGTTTCGAATAGGCTTACATGCAACTGCATCTCAACATCAACCAAAATATCATTTTCTTGAGGAACATTTAACGTATCAAGTCTGTTTGAAATTAATGAAACTCAAGTGTATTAAAGGCTCTGTGGTAAAGGTTACTGTAGTTTACCCCAGTCGTAATGTTGCTATTCCAACACCTCACGACAAGCAATCCCCATTGGCATAACGGCAAAAACACCTCTTCCTTCAAGTAAACAATAAACAGTCTGTTCTTGTTCCATTTGTAATCGAAAAAAGTGATCAATTTTCGATTTTTAAGCTTATCGAGAGCCTTTGTGATGAATCACTGACCTAATTATAGAATCCAACTGCAAACAGCCAATCAGAATGCCGCGTTCGTGGGCGAACGCGGAAAGTACCAAAAGGGAAAAGCCCTGGGAACGAGGTTGGGAAAGTACAAAATACCGGGCCTTGCTTGCAAGCCCATTATCAGTTCCCTTGGGCCTGCACGCGGGCTAAGGTGCAAAACGCTCTATTCTTGACTGCAACCAATCTACTCCTGTCACATCAGACAATGTTCATTGATAAAATCACAAAATAGACTTGACATGGTATATTTATTCTGTAATGAAATATTCTTTTGTGCAAGTCAAAAATAGAGAAAATGTAAAAATCAGTCCAGTCCAGTCCAACTGTCCAGTCCAGTCCAACTGTCCAGTCCAGTCCAGTCCATGTTTTGTACTATGCCATTTGGGCAGGCGTTTATTAACTTTATTTAACGACGCCCTTTCTTCTCCCGCCCGCACTAAACGCCTGCTACGCAGGCTAGCCAAAATCCTGCCCGCTGCAAATCAGGCCCCCCATAAAATTGTGGGCCTGCCACGCAGGCTACGCAACATTATAGAATACACCAAGGGGAGGTGGTGAAGGCTATTTCAAATACAATCTCGTACCCAGAGCCATCGTTGAGTGGCTCTGGCCACACGAGTTGAGTTAATTAGAAAATACGGTAAAAGTACAATCTCGTTCCCCGAGCATGCCCGTTCGCAGGTTAAGGGTGGGCATAGCTCTGGAGAAATCGAATTGATTCAGGCCTGTGATTGGCTAACGGCAGACAGTACGTTGGATTTCCAACGTGAGTTCTACCCATGCTTGGCAATTGTTGGAAAATACAAACAAAGTATTTGGAATTTCTCGTCGAAAATTTGCTACTTTTTTACACTGAAATCGATTGAAAACAACTAGAAATTCTGGAGGGAATATCTGTGAAAGCTTCGGATTGATAGGGATACAACTACCCTACGTATACCATAAATTCTGACAGGAGAGTTAAATGTAAATTTTAAAGCATAAAAATATACCTGTATAATACTTATTATTGAGGAGATTATATTTATCAGCAAAGGTCAAGTACGATGTATACAAACACTAACAGTACAGATCGAAGCGCCTTCGCTCGAAACGTCGAAGTTCTCCTTGTATTTTTCAGGCAGCTGTATCCCTGTCCAACCGAAGCTTTCGCACATATTCCCTCCAGAATTTCTAGTTGTTTTCAATCGATTTCAGTGTAAAATGTATCAAATTTTCGACGAGAAAATCCAAATACTTTATTTATATTTTGCAACATTGCCGAGCATGCGTAGAACTCACGTTGGAAATTGAACGTGAACAATTCGATTTCTCCAGAGCTATGCCCACCCTTAACCTGCGAACGGGCATGCTCGGGGAACGAGATTGGTAAAAGTCATCCTCGTCCCCAGGCCCAAGGGGACGAGGATGGGTAAAAGTACAGTATTTTCCAATTAGCTATTTCGTACCCATTCTCCGGAAATTCGCGCGCGCGCTATAGTATTTTCAAGAGGAGTGGAGAGCTAACTTTTTGCTGAAAATATCAATAAAATCGCAATTTTCCCGTCAAAAGCATTAGAATATGTTCGGCGCAGTTTGTGTGAGCAACAAGGATACTGAGTGCACGTGTGATTTCCGTTTAACAAGTAATTTGAGATGATTGAAACACCGGCTTGTACACATGTCAACACTCATCAAGTCATCGACCATTTATTTTGTCTCAAATGTTTTATTTATTTATTTATTTAAAGAATTCGCCCTATTTACATAATTAAGGTAGAATATACAGTATAACGTCTGTTGAATTCTAGAGCTAGGAGCCTTTAAGAAACTTTAAGAAGCTTTTAGTGCAAGGCCCCTATTACAGCAAATATTAAATTCAAACGATAGCTATTTGTCAGTTAATATATAGTACATAAAATTTTAAAGTTGTGATATAGTTTTACAATAATATAGATATACAACAAATATGAAGTTAGGAGTGCATGATGATGGAAGATTGTTTTTACCCTACATTGTTTTAGACGTCCATGAATAATATAATATAATGCTGTATTATTATTCTTGTGTTTGATAATAAATTTTAGCTTGTTTTTTGAACGATTGGTAAAATTGGATGGATTTTAAATCTTCGTTCAAATTATTCCAAATATCTACTCCTTTACTGGAGAGAGTATGTTTCATATAATTAGTTCGGGTGTAGGTTTTATGTAGTTTTTTGGAACTTCTAGTATTGTGATTATGAATTTCATTATTAGTTTTGAAAAAATTGTTGAAAATTTCGGGCATATTGTTCATGTTGTAAAATTGAAACATAAATAAACTGGTCAAATAATCATTTATTTTGTAAATATTTAATAGATTTAATTTTTTGAATAATGGTTCCGTGTGCTCAGACTTTACGGTTTGAAAGTGATTAGACGCACAATCTTCTTTTGGACACTCATCAATTTTTGAAATTTTGAAGGGTACGTGTTACCAAATGGCTTCTATTTCCTTCAAAATGTTCCGATTTCTTCCTAAGGTATAATAAGTACGTTTAATTATTTGTTATATAAATGTAATTTAATAACTCTCAGCTTTATTAAATAGGCTATTCTTGAGCAACAACGTTGCTTGTTGCACACTGCCTTGGTTACCTTTAATTCTTTAATTTGTTACAATTTATATTGTTCATGTCATCATTATTTTGTTTCAAGGTTAATTTTTGAATCTTGGGCTCTGAATTCCCATCCTAATTGTAGTCTATTTAGGATACCACAAAAGATATTGTGTACCCCCTAAGAATGCAGCAGATTTTCAGAAATTCTATAGCATATCCTGTGAGCTGATCATACCCAGTATTTATTACTATTATACATGCATTATTATGAATGTATCATACCTAGGGAATTCAAAACCAAATATTGTTCTTCATACAATGAGAAAATAAAGATATTTTTCTCAATAAAGAAGGCCTGTACTGCAGTAGCAATTGAGCAAAAGCCTGTAGCAGTATACCTGTGTGTTTAATGGTTGCCTATTTTATAACTTTAGTATTACATTTCTTTCAGATACACCTGGGACTGTACAATGTACATATGATAATCTTTTTTATTATTCCAATACCAGTACATCCAGAAACAATGGAAATCACTTTCAAGTCAAAATTATACAGTTCTGTATTCTGGAACAGTAAACAGCTTGGCATGTTGCATTATAATGAAGAGTCTAATATAATGAAATACTTAAGAAAGGAATAGTATTGTTGGAGAAGTAGCATTGCTCATTAGTCATGTGATAAAAAGTAGTTAGGTTAAAGAATCAAGAATCACACCTGGCCTGACTAATAACAATGTCCTGCTTGAATAAGTGTAATATCAGGTTGATGTGTAGAATGACACATATAGGTTGATGTGTAGAATGACACATTATTGAAATCAATAAAGGTTTTTCAGAACTTGCAATTTATTTTATGGTACCACTGGGAGGTTGTGCAGGTCCAGAGTAAAACTTTTCCAGGGGAACCATATGACATCATTAAGTTTTCCCAGGGTTCCCTATGACATCATAATTATTAAATGGGAGAAGAGGTGTTTTACAATATATTACACTTATTACTGCATATTATCTGGCACTGACACAACTTTTTGTGCTTTGGAGGCCCCTTTTGAACTGGGCTTTTGCCTGCATCCCTACTTTTGGCGGTCCTGAAATTGTTAAAGATGTATGAAGTTATATATGATAGTTTACTAATAAACCTAAAATTTGGTTTTGGTAGTCATATTCTGAAAAAGTAAAGTTGTTTTTGTTGAGCATTGGACTTCAAATACAATTGTTAATTGTTGGACACTCAGTTTCCCATAGTACTACCTGAAAAAAACAAGCAGAAATTTGATGTTTCGAGCAAAGGCCCTTCACCAAGAGTTAGTAGCCAATGTCGAGTTTCTGCTTGTTTTTTTTTTCAGGTAGTATTACTATATATTAACCACTCAGCACAGCAAGACTGTGGAATAGTTGACAATCATTTATTTCTACCAGTTTTAGTGGAACTAACGAACCATTGTATAAATTGTGTAGACGGTTTCATATTATTACACACTGTATGTAGTGCATACTGCTATTGTTAAAGACCATGTAAAGTCTGTTCTGCGCATGCATTCTGCAAGCCTACATTCCAATGGTCGGGTCCATTGGAATGTAGGCCTGCAGAATGTTAATAATATTTTGCACCTTCCAAACTTTCTTGAATTGAATATATATATATATATATATATATATATATATATATATATATATATATATATATATATATATATATATATATATATATATATATATATAATATTCTACAACAAAAGCACTGGGTTCAGAATGTAAACAAAGGGTTTGTTTACATTACATACTTTACATGGCCTGGCTTTACGAAACCTTTTTTGGCTACTAACACCAATGTTTCTGACAGAGTTGCACAAGCAATACTGTAAACAGAAACAATATATCATCAAACAATTCTATCAAACAAGTTGCAAAAGAACAAATGCTGTTTCAGCTGTTTAATTGTTACATTCACACCATGATGATTCATACATTTACAGTTCAATTAAAAAATCCCAAATCTTGTATAAACACAGTCCTAGCATACGTGTACGCTTGTAAGTCTTGTAGGCTTGAATTTATTTTCAACAAGACGCCGACTCGGCGTTAACCTCGGGTCGGTGGATATAGGGGATCGTCTAGTAAATATCCAAAAATTGTGTAAATCACGATAGTTTATATTAATAGTTCACTAGTATAAATGGTGAATCAGTTAATCAAAGCTCCGTTTTAATATTTTATTGACAATAATTACTGGCCATCATCAAACCTATTGTTTTCTCTCTGCATTATATCAGCGAATGTCGAGAAGTTTTCATTTAACGTTCTACTGAAAAACGGGAGCGGCCTTTTTGGTTGTATAGGGAAATTCCGGCTCAGGGGTAAATGTTTATACGCGTCATATTCTATGTACGCGTTAAAATAGCACACAACATTATTAAAAATAATGCAGCGTGCATCAGTGCACACAGACATTATTAGCAATAATGCATCTTCGTCACCCTGACATGTACACGCGATAACGTGAACATCCCAAGATGAGAAGGTGACAGTGCTAAAGGCCCCCCATACGGTGTCGTCGGGTGCCTGAAGCACTGTTGGAAACGGTCGCTGTGAGTCTTTTCAGTTCAATTTTATAGAGAAATAGTTTCGTTTGCGCTTGTGGGATTTTATCCTAGATATACGCATGTGCAGAATACACCATAAGTTCTATTCCCGTGTTTATCCAATACGCTATTTGAGTAAACCTTATCATTAATGATAATATGTAAACTAGAACACTATTATTTGCCTCCGCTTGTGGAGATTTTAATTTAGGGCGATTAATTAAACTGAAATCTGTTCTATCACAATGCACTACAGTGCCTATGGTTATGTCTATATGCATGTCCTCACAAATGTCTAGTGTAACGTTGGATAGGTTCATTGTCATACGGTCCCGACAAGCAGCAACGTACAGTAGTCTTCCAGCCGAAAATAATTACTTTTGATTCGGGTCAGTAATTATAATAGATAACAAGTGAAAGTTGGCCGCGGTATTCCCATGCTATGCATACGATGTATTGTACATTATATCAACATATACTCGAGAATAGTTGTCCAGCTAAACATGTATGTCAAAATTATCACATCTTCTGGTTTTAAATCAACAATTCTGACGGATTTTGTGCAAGGACAGCTTCGGGTTCCGTTTCGCTTTGGCCGATGCTTGCCGGAAGTACACTTATTTACCGGAAGTTGTCGTCTCCTCCGCAGGCCCTTCGATCTTCGACTACGCGCGCGGCTCGACACAAAAAAAAAAACAAGAAAAAAAAAATAGGAGCCGAATTTAAGACCTCGGTGTCGTACCGACCAGAGGTAATAATAACAATCCAATATAGTGGATCAAGGACATATGCCATCATTCCCATCAATACTCACTCAGAGTGAACCAAGAGTATGAATTATTACCATAACGAAGGCTGTTATTTTGCCCAAATGAACTAAAGTATGCATAAATCAACTCCTTAATCCCTTCACCACTTTTTCGGACGAAAAGTAACAAAAAATTCGTCGAAATAAGCAACTTTTCAGGCCAAATATTAGCAAATATATCGTATTCACTCATGTTGGCCGCGCATGTGAACGCCACAGGGGGTATGGGTTCAATAACTTATGGATCGACCAATCAGGATCGTTTTTCAATCCCGTGTGGCCAGAGCCACTCAACGATGGCTACGAGATTGTATCTGAAATAGCCTTCACCGAGGCAATCTCGTTCCCCGAGCCTGCGATCCTTGGGAAGGAAACTTCCGAAGGCTCTGGGATAATCCGAATCAGACATACAGAAAACTGTATGTCGACCGAACTGCGCATGCGTTGACAAAAGCAAAACAAATTGTTTGAAATATTTTATTGTTTCGTCTATAAAATGATGATTTTTTCGGGGTTTTGGTGGAAATGTTGATGTTCTTCATAGTGGGATACAAAAGGTGTGTTAGTGACTGAATAAGGAAAATATTGCGTGTGAAACAGGATCAGTATAGAGCCGGCAGGAGCCGCGAAGAGTGCTGTTGTCGAAGAAAAATGTCACAATTAATTGTAATCTTGTCCATTCACCTCTGTGTCAGTTTGAAAAAGCTTTAAATGTAGAGACATTTGTGGTTCCTCCAGCATAATTTAGCCATTTAACGCTATTATGTTTCTAATGGTTGAAAGAGCGCGTGGAAAGGGCAATTTAAGAACAAAAACAATTACAATGTACTGTGTGTTAAATATTGCTACTGTAAACTGTAGTATTTGTTACTGGATTGGTTTCCAGACTCCTACTCAGTCTTCTATGTATATATAATTAGGTAGAATATTTAATAAAGTGTTGTTATTGGTGTCAGGAATGGGATTATCTTGAGTAAAATAGCCTCGAAGATAAACCCGAGTTACGTACGAAAGCACATAAATGAACAGATAAAATATCTAACTTGACTCACAAGACATTAAACAGCGTGGATGACAAGTTAGTGAAGAAGATTGAGACGGATTGAAATGGCTACGAATAGTTTTCCAGTGCCGGCGGCAATGGCGATGAAAGGCGATTTGCCTCAGAATTGGGCATTCTTCAGAGCACAGTACGAAAACTATGAGATAGCGACTAGTCTTGATAAAAAAGATGAAGCAGTACGAATCGCTACGCTTATGTCGGTTATGGGTAGAGAATGTTTTAGAATATATCAACATATTGACATGAGTGGAGAGGACAGAAAAGACATAGCAAAGGTCTTGGATGCACTTCAGAAACATTTTGAACCAACACGAAATGTGATATACGAAAGGTTTAAGTTTAACACTTGTGTACAAGAGCAAGGAGAAACGATTGACCAATATATTACGAAGCTTAAGCAAATGGCAGCAACTTATTGTAAGTTCGAGCAACTGGAAAACGAGTTAATCAGAGATCGTTTAGTGTTGGGAGCCAAAGACAGCAGTGCGAAAGCCCGAATGTTGAGAGAACCGAATCTTGATATCCAAAAGGCGATTGACATGTGTAGGAATAGTGAAATAGCAAATGCTCAATGGAAAACAATGAACAATGAACTTGATGGAGTGGCAGCAGTGAACTACACAAGCAATGAAAAGAAATCTGGTGGCTCCAAGAAAAAAGAGGGATTAAATAAAAATAATGGAAGGACGAAGGAATATTTTAAAGAATCGTGTAAGTACTGTGGTGGCAAGCATAAAAGAGACAAAAAACAATGTCCAGCTTATGGCGAGACCTGCAATAATTGCAAGAAAAAGCATCATTTCGCAAGAGTCTGTAAACAGAAAGTGAAGAAAGATGTCCATGCAATTATGGAAGAGCAGTCATCAGATGAATCACTTTAACAAGTTGAAGAAACGGTTGGTACGGTTAAAACTGCAGGTGAAAAATGGTATGCAATCCTGGGTCTTAGCATTAGAGATGGTCCCCAACAACTGGTACAATGCCAAATGGACTGTGGCTCTACATGTAATGTCATAAGTTACAAAGAGTATTGCAAGATTGCACAGGATGGTAATCCAAAGCTACAGAAAACCGATGCAAAGCTACGACTATATGATGGTTCCGTGATGTTACCATTAGGATGTTGTGAATTAAGATGCAACCAACCTGCAAGTAGCTACCTTCTTAAATTTCAAGTGGTGGATTCTAACCAAAAGCCTCTTTTGTCAGCAGCGACGTGTGAGCAGTTGGGACTGTTGACTGTTAATCATCAAGAAAGAGTTAATGCATTGACAGTACAGAAGGACACTCCTGTTACCACCAAAGTGACAAGCAGCCCTTTACCTCAAGAATGCATATTAAACAAGTATTCTGATGTCTTTAATGGTCTTGGAACTCTTCCAGGAGAATATCATATGGACATTGATACTAAGGTTAAAGCGGTCCAAGCTCAGCCACGAAGAGTCGCAGTAGCTTTAAAGTCGGAGTTAAAGAAAGAGATCGAAGAGATGG
>CACRXK020015501.1:0-12157 GCA_902702795.2 Paramuricea clavata
ATCTCTTCGTTATTCAGGACATCCCGTTACTGCTATTTGCAAGCTTCCATTAGGCGTGCGATTTTTTTCATGTTTGTTTACGTTTCAAACGTTCAGGTTTTTGACCGGAAAACGTTAACGTTTTGAGCAAGCCAATCAACGTTTGGCGGTGTGTTCAATGAAACTTTGCTAATATCGTGGCAAATGTTGATTGGCTTGCTCAAAACGTTAACGTTTTCCGGTCAAAAACCTGAACGTTTGAAACGTAAACAAACATGAAAAAAATCGCACGCCTAATGGAAGCTTGCAAATAGCAGTATGTAGCATAAAATTCAAGACTGATGCTTCTTATCCAATCATGTACTATTAATCTTAAACGTATTTTTACTGGATATTTTTATCGGTTGTGATAAAAAAAACAGCTCACAACATGGAGTCAACAACATAAAAACATGGCGGTACTCGTGTAGGAAGCGGAAGACCTTTATTATCACCAAATTCGTTTAAGAAAGGCGAGGATAAACGAATATTGTACAAAGAAAAGTGGCACTCCCACCACCGAAGAATTGCTTTAGAGTAGAGATTACGGTACACGAAAGCTGGAAAAAGACGAAAACATTATACGAATACAAGGGTGACACCGCATTTGCCAAGCACTTGTTGTCATTGGAACTGAAGAGACAAAACAAGTATGTAAATGATTTAATGATCAGATCTGTTTATTGTTTTTAAAATTGTTTTGCATTATACAGCAAAATGTTAATCGTTGTTTGAATATTCGCTTGCATTTTTAATAAGGATCGGCAGGAATACGCGAACCAAAGGCAAAGGAAAGCAACGAGATGCGAAGTCGAAGCCAAAGGCCATGATTGAAGAGATTGACGTAAATATGGACAGTGAACAACGTAAGTCTTACCTCTACATGACTATTGTAAGGAACTAGAAAGAATATATAGCATTTGTTTTAATTTCTCGATGTATTTTGTTTTTATTCACCTAATTGGCTAATAATAGTACTATATTTTACTTCTGCAGTTGATGTGCCCCCTATGTTTTCTTCGACACCAATAAAATCGAAACCTCTAGAGAAGACAACTGAGTTACATCTTAGTATTGATTCCAGCGAGTAAGCCAACTAATGCAATTTAATTTAAATATTAAGATTAGAGTATATGTGTGTGTGATCATAATTCAATTAATTTATGATGGTGAATATCATTGTACAGTATTAAATGTATTTTGTACATTACACTTATTTATAGATCAGAAGAAGATGATATACTAAACATTACCAGTTTATCACAATCTTCGGATAACCTGAATCAAAGTTACAGGATTTTAGATGACACAGTATCTGTACATCGCTCATCACCATCGGGGAGCAGTTCAAGTGATGTGGGCAGTGATTCACACCTGAATTCATTATCTGAATGTTCATTGAGTGATGAAGACAGTGATGGAAATAGTGATAAAGACAGTGATGAAAATATAACGTGAGTCATATAGTATTGTAAGTTTTGTTTACACTACTAGCCTTGACCTGGCATTGGCCTACATTTTGACAGAGTGAAAACAGACCTTGGCCTAGCCTTGGCCTGACCTAGGCCAATAAATCTGGGCTCACTACAACTGGTGGCCTAGTCCTGGCCTAGGCCTGTGGAAATGTAAACACTTTCAGCCCTGGCCTGGGCATTATTTCCGTGGCAACGTGTTCCTGCAGTGAGAGATTAGCGGCCACCAATGGACAATGTCACAACACATAAAAATACACAAAATTAATTACAAAAGTCTAGGCCAAAGTGATCCAGTCTAAAAAAAAACACAGTGTAATGGTGTAAACACACCACATTTACCTTGGTCCGGCCAAGGTTAGGCCAAGGCTTGTAGTGTAAACACAACTGTAGTTTGTGTGGATGAAAATCAATGAACCTCAAAAACTCAACATACTGGTAGTAATTAAGCTGTTAATTTATAACCAGATGGACCTATGACTTAAATTTTTAATGACTTAAATTTTTATAAAAATGTCAATGCTGTGTCTGTTAAGGTTGCTTTCCATCCTAAATTATTAAAAATTACTTTTACCTCTGTAAAAATCTTTGTGGTGCATGTCTGAGCTTACTATAATTCATTATACATAGCTCTCATGGTGGTTATGTAATTGAATAAATTGTTATCTATTGAATATATTGGAAAGTGAACTGTGAGGAGACCACTTCTAAGGCTATGCAATGAAACAAAGCTTATATACATGCACTGAAAATTTTATATAGAAAAATGTCTGTTAATTAAAATAAGGGTAATAATTCTAGCCATTGTTGGAAACAGGATAAAATGTGCTGGTTGGATGGGGCTTAGTAAACGACAACTATTTCACTGAAATGTTTGTCATTTTGCAGGTTCTTTGAAATTGAAGAGGAAGATGAGAATGGTGAAACATCTGAGTCAACATCTGACATACTGGTGCAACCACCTCCCCTCCCCTCTGATATTTGTGAATCATCTACATTTGATAATTATTTTGTATCTGAGCAACCCAGGCAGTCTCTGCCAAAAACATTTTTGGCCCCCAATGTTAAACCAAGATCCCATGAACTGAATAGGGAAGAACATAATGTAAAGCACAAAGAGCAGATTAAACTTGCTAAATCGATCAAAATAATTTGCACGCTAGATTTGTTGCTTCAGAACTTTCAAGAGAAATGCAGGAATCCAACATGCAACGACAAAGTGTATACAAAGCACACTTTAATTGGCACATGTGTACTGATTGAGTGGACATGCCATAGTGGTCATGCCGGGAAATTCTACTCTTCTTACGATTGTAATTGGATTGCTGCCACAAGTCTGCAAACTGCAGCATCCATTTTGTTATCAGGAAACAATTTTTATAAAATGGAGAAGTTTGCCAGATTCTTAGGGTTGTCATTTATTTCAAGTTCAACATTCTTTCCTTTCCAAAGGCTTTATTGTTTACCAGTTATAAATGAGTGGTGGGAATAGCATAAAGGTTTTCTGCAGAACAAACTGAGAGGGAAGAAAATTGTGGTGTCTGGGGATGGTCAGTGTGACTCTCCAGGCTACTCAGCTAAGAACATGTGCTATTTTCTGATGGAGACGGAAACAGATTACATTATTGACCTTCATATTGCTGATAAAAGGCAAACTGATCTAAAATCAGTCAATATAGAACGTGAAGCTCTGAAAATTATTTTAAACTGATTAAAAAATGTCCTTGATATTGGAGAGGTTGTCACAGATGCTTCATCTAGTATAATCAAGATGTTAGGTGAATATTTAATAATATTTCTTTGGATAATACTAAACTTAATGACCAGTGGAAAAGCCAGCCCAAGAATTTGGTCATGCAATGGAAATTTGTTTTCATTATTAATTTCTTTGGAAATTGATTGTTTTCACAGTCTATTAACATGGAAATATTTGCATTGTATGACCAAAATGTGGGCAGCCTTCACCACTGTTAATGATATGTATTATTAATCAGGATCGTGAAAGTTATCATTTTAATTTTTTTATGTAGAGGATGAATATAAGAATATCTTTCATTCATTGGATGTTTGGCATAAGTCTAAGAATATTAGAAAGGCCATTACCAAGGTTTGTAACAAAACTAATGTGCATGTTGATATGTCAATGACATATTGTTATTTTCTTTTCCATCCATACAATTTTTGCACAAAACCATTACCTCTGGCAGGCGATTTTGTTTTCACTCCTGTTTGTTTGTCTGTCTTTTAATGCGTAAACAATTTTTAAGAAACGCAAAGAATATTCATAGGCGTACGGAACAGGGGGGGCAACTGCCCCCCCCCCCCCCAATTTTGGAAAACCATGGAAATTCAGGCAAATGCTGGAAAAAATTAAGACAATTTGGGCAGATTTATTAGAAAATAGGTTAAATTCAGGCAATTTCATTGCAATCCTCCATAAAAATTTGGGCAAACTTTCAACTGCACCCCCCCCTCCCCTCCCCTGGAAAGCATCAGCCCTGTATGCCTATGAGAATATTCATATGCCAGAGATGAAACCATTACATTTTGGTTAATGTTGGATAAGAATCAGATGAAACATTGACAAAATTCAGCCTTACAGGCATGCTTTTCTGGGTTAAAACAACTGAATAGCTGCTTGAATGTCCTTAATTACACTTATGCAAATTATGGTATGCAAATTACTGTAGGTCATTGAAGAGAGTTAACACATAATGTTGGTTTGTTGCCTAACGTAAGATCAATAGTAGAGCATATTGGCAGAAGTTTGCATTCTGGAGGAGTGCTTTCTAGTTTTAATCTTATAGATTGCAAAATCAAAGGAAAACAAAAAAATTATGGACTCGTGTGATGAAATCATTAAACACTTTTGGTACTGTTGTGAAGTAGCCTCCAAGAATGAAATGACTCAGGATGAAGCTGTGAAGGAAATGAAGGTAAATGTTCAACTCTAAGTTTCTTTCCATAATCATTAAGACATGTGTTCGATACATTGTGCCTTAAAATGATTTGAATAATTGATTGGGTCACATGATATACATTGATATGTAAGCAACGCATTCTGATCGACTGCTGCTACTATACAATATTTAACAAAATATAAAACATTTTCCATGTTGATATACAGTTATATCAACATGAGTGGAATTGGGAAAACGAGAAATTGTATGGAAACACAACACCTGAAGGGCGGAGTGTTTTCATACAATTTCGAGTTTTCCCAACTTCCATGAGTGTTGATATAACTATATATCAATACGGAGAGGGTGTTTTATATTTTTTTATAATATAGCAATGTCAAAAGCCTGAAAGATAAGAAAAATTTCCGTGTTTACAAGCAGCAGAAAATTTCCTGTGTTGACATTGAGTTATATCAACATGGCTCTTAGCCAATCAGCGTTCAGAATTTACAAATGCTATACTATATAATTTTGTTTGCAGGATAAGTGGTTTGGTCTGCTTCATCATGTGCGTAATACACATTCCTGGCTAGGAGGAAGATGTGGACATGGAGAGTATGGGAGAGAGGAGGATGTGGAATGGTTTGATGAGAGAGAGGAGGTATTCAAGACTCTTCAGAAAATCATCAACAATCCAAAACTACTTGACACCTTCAGATTCTATACTCGTTTCGGATAAAAAAAATGCATTACTTTTTTAGTTTACTCTGTCTAATGTCAGACGATTTTACTTGTCAATGGGAGAGTTTTGCACTTTAATGGATTAAACTGCTTTTATTATGGCATTACAAGGTATTACACAGATTTTTTCTATTTGCCTATTTTAGGCACACAGGTAGCATAGAATGTGCTAATAATTTGTCACTGGCATACTGTCCAAAGAGATGTTCTTTTAAGTAAATAGTATTTTTCGAGCTTCCTGATTTATACAGCCAACAGTAAGTCAATGATAAGCAATTTAATGTCTTGACATGGTAGAAATAGTTTGTTGCATCTGCTGATGTTACAGGTTTCCAGTTACTGCCAGAAAACAGTTAGCTGCTATTGACTGGAATTGCCATAAGGACTTACCTGCAAACGAATTAGATTCTCGTCCTGGAGAGGTGATGGTAAGCCAAAAGTACAACCAAAGAATGAAATCATGGGACTCGAAGATCATTAAAAAAGCAAAGGACTATGCATATGTTACCTTGATGGTGGCAAAAATACTTAACAGTAGGATGGCTGACAAAAAGAGTGTGGAACGGAAAGTTCATATATACCACATATCTCAATGTTCTCGATATCCCATATATACACCAGTTGGAGATGGATAATGCCTTCTAATGCATGTCACCACACATGATGGGGCCACTTTTCTGTTTCCTTTACCTAAATATCCATATGTATCTAAAATATAATTTCGGTATGCCTGCTTTCTAAATGCCCTGGTGCTATTATCACGTGGGTCATTCCGGATATCACCAACATTTCGGCTGCTAAGCAACAAAAATTCTGGGTCAAGACATAGTTTTCTAAATCTTCTTGTGTTTGTAACACACTTCTTGTGCTTACAGCACTTGTTTTCAATTGCCTGGGGCATGATAAAGCAATGATCACATCTGCACCAATCAGGAACAGGTTCCTGTCTTGCATTGCTGTTTGATAGGGATGATGCTTCCTGGATATTCCTCATCACCATCATACATTACAATCATCATGCTATGAATATAATCCATACTGCCAACCCCCTTTTGGAGGACACACGTTGCAAGCTGTTTTGAAGCCACTGAGCCTAAGGGGGTTCACTGTGGCAAAGCACAAGTTTCATCCTCAAGCCCTAGTAGAGTTGCCCTAAAAACTGTCATAGTACCCTTTGCTAACGATTCAGGGGGTAATCTTGGGAACAGTTCTTTTAGATTCTGGTAGTGAAACAACCCTCATTAGGTCTGGATTTGCCAAACAATTAGGGGTTCAAGGTCAAAGGCAAAATCTCACTGTTGATACTGTTGGAGGAGTGCGGACCACCCTCAAATCTCAGCGTGTTTGTGTACCATTTGCACCAGCGGTCACTGATATTAATGTTTATGCATGGACTATGAAAAATATATGCGAACAGGTGCAGTCGGTTGATTGGACGGAGATAAAGAAACAATATGAACATTTGTGTAATGTTCCAGTCATGTCGGCAGGAGAAACAGCAGTGGATGTGTTGTTTGGACTGGATGCAGACGGGAAAGCATGGTCAGCCATGTGCAGAGTTAACCCCACTTGGTTTGGTCATTTCGGGTCCAGTGCCAACCACTACCAAACCAATGAAACATATCTTACGTGTCCATGTGGTAGATGGTGAGGAAGATGCTAATCACCAGTTGCAAAAGTTATGGGAGATAGACAGTTTCGGTGTTCATGTCGAGGCAACCACATACACGCGTAGTGAACAGCGAGCCGTTGATATAATGAATGAAACATGTCATCGAGTGGAGTCGGGTTATGAGCTGGGACTGCTATGGAAAGCTGACAGACCGCCACTGCCTAACATTTTCAAGTCAGCACTTAGCCGCCCGGAGTCGGTGGAACGCCGTTTGCAGAAGGATCCCAAGTTAGCAGACGGTTATTGCAAAGCCATCGATGCATATGTTTGCACGAAAGTTGTCGCCTGAGGAATTTGCCATGGACGGAGAGCAATGGCTACTGCCACATCACCCCGTAATCAATTCGCACAAACCACTGCCAAGAGTTGTTTTCGATTCCGCTGCCAAACACGACGGTGTTTGTCTCAACGACTGCCTTGAGACGGGGCCAAGTCTTCACAATGATCTTCCGGGCATTCTGTTACGATTTCGTGAAAGGCCCATCGCACTTGTGGGAGACGTATCAGATATGCTTTGCCATGTTCTCGTCGAGGAGGACCGCATGTATCACCGTTACTTGTGGCGCGACATGGATTCAACAAGACCGCCAGACGTTTATGAAATGAACTGTTTGGTATTTGGTGACAAGTCCTCACCCTGTGAAGCGAATTTCGCAGTTATCCGTATGACGGAAGACAACCAGGATCAATGGCCAGAAGCTGCAGCCACAGTCCAGCGAGACATCTTTGTGGACGACTTCTACAGTTCCTGCAATGATGTGCCGCAGGCAGTATCCTTGAGAGCTGATGTCTCATCCCTGATGGCTAAGGGTGGTTTTCCTATGCGAAAGTGGCTATCCTCTTCACCGTAAGTGCTGGCAACGATACCGGAAACCGAACGGAGTATCTCGAATGAAAACTTACAGCAAGGTGAGTTGCCAACTGGTCGAGCATTGGGAGTTCGGTGGGATGCACGATCAGACACTCTAGGACTCACTTATGCACATGTTGAACGTCCATCCACCCAGTTGACCAAACGCGGTATTCTAGCCAAATTAGCTGGCCTATATGATCCACTGGGATGGTTGAGTCCATTTACGGTACGTGCAAAAATCACCCTGCAACGCACATGGTCCAGAGGACTAGATTGGGATGAACCCTTGCCAGCCGACATCGCATCTGAGTGGGTTAAGTGGGAATCCGAGGTGGCAGCCCTAAAGGCTTTCGCAGTACCATGGTACATTTACAGTCTGTCATCAAAAACATTGACGAGAGAGCTTGTGGTTTTCTGTGACGCCTCGGAAGATGCCTGCGCAGCTGTCGCCTACATGCGTGCAGTACTTGTGGACAGTGAAGTCATATGTCACCTAGTCATGGAGAAGACACGCCTCATGCCATTGAAAACTCTCCATTCCCAGAGGAGAGCTTGATGGGTTGTCAGCTAGCTGTGCGTCTCGCAAAAACCATCTGCGACCAGTTAGGGTTGAGTATGCTTCATGTTACATACTTATCCGATTCAACCACGGCGATATGGTGGATCCACGGAGAGCCGCGAAATTTCCAACCATTTGTTGCGAACCGAGTAGCCGAAGTGATTTCAGAGAGTGATCCCGGACAATGGCATCACGTAAGAACGGATTTGAATGTTGCTGACATTGCAACGAGGGGAGTCCGCCGCCAACGACCTTAAGCCAGAATCACGATGGATAAATGGCCCAGATTTCCTAAAGTCCGATAAGTCAGAGTGGCCCATCGATGATATTCCTGGCCCACCTTCTCCAACCGCCCAGAGGGAGATGAAGAAGAAAGTGCTAGGAGCAAAGGTGGTTGTGCCAAAGCTTCTTGATCCAGCCAGCTATTCCAACTGGCTGAAGCTTGTTCGCGTTACAGCATGGATTCTGTGGTTCTGTCATAACCTGCGTAAGAAAGATCGGCGGAACGCAGAAGTTCTAAGTGTCGAAGAATTGGAGGAAGCTGAGCTGTATTGGATCAAGTCTGCACAACAAGATCGTTTTGGAGTTGAAATCGAGTCATTGTCGAAAGGTCATCCTGCCGCGCAAGCTAGTTGGATCGCAGATCTTAATCCACAGTTGGTGAATGGAATTTTACGTGTTGGAGGGCGTATTGACAAAGCCGAACTGCCATGGGAAGCAAAGCATCCCATCATATTAGATCACGGACACGACATCACTCGTCTGATTGTCATCCATTACCATCGGAAACTGATCCACGCCGGAGTTGAGCACGTATTCAACCATATACGCGAGAAGTATTGGATTCTACGCGGCCGTTCGGAAGTCAAGAATTGCACCGTCAAATGCCCATTATGTCACCGACGTCGCATCCAGCCCCTGACACAGAGAATGAGCAGCCTACCATCTATATGCCTTGCCGGTGTTAGTATCCCATTCCAGAATGTCGGACTGGATTATGCAGGACCATTTTCTGTCCGTATTGGTTGTAACCGAATCGAGAAGCATTACATTTGCCTGTTTACGTGTATGCACATGCGTGCCGTGCACCTCGAAGTAGCCCACAGCCTTGAGGCAGACTCGTTCATAATGGCCTTACGACGTTTCCTAGCTTGGCGTGGAAACCTGGCCCGCATTTTGAGCGACAACGGTACCAATTTTGACGGCGCTGAGCGTGAGTTACGAGAATCCGTTCTTGAAATCGATCAAAAATGAGTCGCCGACGAACTTAGTGCACAAGGCGTACAATGGATTTTCATTCCACCTGCTGCTCCCTGGTTTGGTGGAGCTTGGGAGTCTTTAGTTAAGTCCACAAAAAGAGCCATGAAAGCGATTATGGGTAACGTCGTCACGGTGGACGAAGTTTTTCTTACAGTAGTCGCGGAAGTCGAGTCTCTTCTAAATTCTCGGCCACTTGTGTATGGAGAAAGCAGCACGTCAGCGACAGATGTGAGTGTTCTAACACCAAATCATTTTCTTGACGGACGCGCAAGTGCTAATCTAACACCGGGCGAATTCATCAAGCGAGATATGTCTTTACGTCGTCGATGGAGACACAGCCAGTTTCTAGCCGACCAGTTCTGGCGACGGTGGAGGCAGGAGTATGTGCCGCATTTGATTAAACGCAGCAAATGTGGCGTACGATACAGCGAAATCTTCGGCGAGGAGACCTAGTACTTATCGTGGAGGATAACATTCCGAGAGGTCAGTGCCATCTAGGACGGGTTGTAGCGCCGATCGCAAGTGCGGACAGACTCGTGAGATCAGCTGAAATTGTGACAAAAGCCGGAACCTACGTTCGTCCAGTTGGAAAGTTAGCGTTGCTGGAAGCCCATCACGAAGAAGAGTGACGTTTCCCCCGGGTTCACGCCACGGGTGGGGGTGTTTTGAACTTGGACCTTCATTATGAACGTGCATGCATAAATTTAAGTTAATGTTATTTATGTCATCGCCACGCGGGACATCGCGCGTGTGAACACATTGTTTTTTGAGAGACAAAACAAAATATGCTTTTGAGATTTATAAGCGAAGTTGCAAGCCAATAAAGATATCTTTTCATTGTTGTTAACATTGCATTCCTGTCAAGCCGCCGTCTAAAACACTTGTAATTATAAGACTACTGATCTCCTTTCTATTGTTTGCGTGCTTTCTTTGCTAAGTTTCTCGGCATTTTCGAGCAAGATTGTTCGCTTTTCTGTTTCTCGCGTTTTGTTTGTGTATATCGGTAGTTTGTACATGATTAGCCAGTCCTTCTTGTATTCTTAATTTTTCTCAAGAATGTGTCCCCGAGTTGTGATTTATTTAATTTTCTTTTATGCGGTTTTGCCCATGCAATTAAAACGAGTTCATGCATGGCTTGTTCTGCTTCATTTGGATGCGTTGTTTCATATTTTACCGTCGCATTGGTGTTGTTCCGTTCCTTTACTTGTGCATCTGGCAAGCCTAACAGTATATTCCTATTCACATGTATGTATCATTTGTTTCTTCGCACATATTTGGCCGATTTTGCGTTGAATTCTGTTTTCCTACAATGAGATGTTTATTCAGTTTGTTTGCTCATGCAGAAATGATTGGCGTTGAGTTATATTTTCCTGCATTGAGATGTTTATTCAATTTGTTTGCTCATGCAGATGTTATTGGCCTTGAGTTATATTTTCCTGCATTGAGATGTTTATTCAATTTGTTTCCTCATGCAGATGTTATTGGCTTTGAGTTATATTTTCCTGTATTGAGATGTTTATTCTATTTGTTTCCTCATGCAGATGTTATTGCCTTTGAGTTATATTTTCCTGCACTGAAATGTTTATTCCATTTGCTCATGCAGATGTTATTGGCCTTGAGTTATATTTTCCTGCATTGAGATGTTTATTCAATTTGTTTCCTCATGTAGATGTTATTAACAAGGGGGAATTTCGTTCTCGACCTATCAGCGCTTTTGTTTACATTCCCCCCCTAAGCCAATCAGAATGCGTAAAATGCTTCATCACATGAAATTTGTAAACAAAAATATGGGGTTACTTCAGAGCTTTTCTGCAAGCGGTTTTTTGTTTTTTTTCCATGAAATTCATATATGTTGTTCTTAAAAGAATTCTCCTCAACTTCCTCGTGGTGATTTTTTATTAATTGCGTGATTGCGAAGATATGGGTCTTCAAACTTTGCCTTGCGGAAGCTTGAATACCACCCCTCGAATCTGTAGGTTCCGAACGGATTAGCGTTTTTAAAAGCCTTTCGAATCGAGGTTTGAGAGGTTTTATTTTTTAAAAGATACTTTTATCTTCATATTTTCACATTAACTTATTAATATCCTGTGTACCAAGTAAACAGGACATTTCTGGGCCGGGACAAGTTGACATGTCGATTTCTTGCTAAACAGCGGCCAGGTCAATATGGCGAATATCTAAATACAGGGAATTTTTAAAATTTGTTGGTATAAATGGGCTAAAGAAACTCATCTATGGACCTTCAAACTTATGCCAAGTATTTATTTGATTGATTAGCTCAATAACTGTTTCTTGGCTCGTTTTTCGTCGATTTCCGCATTTAGTCGAGCTTTATAGTTGACTTCAGAATATCACTGTTGCAGCCTGTGGACATGAATATTTTCGTTTGTTTAACCATAACACTTGTCTTTGCAATGTTGACATTATTGACACTAGCACACACGTGACTAGAAAGTTAGTTAAGTATTTTAGAAGCACGAGGCTAGGGAACCGGGAAGTAATTGGATACATACTATGCTGTTTGTACAAGTTGTTTGATATCTATTGTTATACTTAAAAGTGCTTGATATTGATACAAAACCACGAACATTACATTGGCGACGAGGTAAACAAACAAACAAACAAAAAAACAGCTATCGTTTATCAATACAAACGATTTTGAAATCTCTAGTTTACGAATAC
>CACRXK020015502.1:0-12156 GCA_902702795.2 Paramuricea clavata
GCCGATCATTTGTGCGCACGACGTTGACCACGCTTCGCTGGTGTTTTCATCGATTTCACTCGATTTGATACGGCCCAGGAATATAATTTCAGGCAGTCATCGCTTTGGTAACTGTTATTTTCCGTATCTGAACTCAACGAAGACATTTGTATCGAATTTTGACCAGCTTGATTGTGATTCTCACTTAGTATTTATATACTTTTCACTTAGGCGAGAAGGCAATGTCTTCCTACTATGACGTATTAGTTACCAATTTCCCAGCTTCGCGGTTTCAAAAACTTTTGCCGTTAAAATTTGAAATTTTCAAATTTCATTGCCTTATTACTCTGTGAAAACAAGCTCAATTTTAAATCTGTTTTGTATTTTCATAATCTACGTTTCAAGACGATTCTAATGATGTAAACTCTCATTTTGTGACAGGGGCACTTTAACTATGGTTATATGTAAACTGTAGAAGTCTTGTGATTGGTGGAGAATAAATTGATTGAAATATGTAGTTTCATTTGCTGTTGAAGTGATTCACCATCTGCTAGTGAAACTTCGAGATCGCAAATCAGATCCGGTTTCATTGGTTCATTCACTGCTGTTTTCCCAACCTCGGCCCCAGGGTCTTTCTGCTGTTTTCCCTAAAACAAAGTCTGATACTCAGGCTAATTCCTGTACTGTTGGCTGTGCTGTCTAGAAGTTATAGTCCTAAATTTGAGTACTGTCTAGAAATTATACTCCTGGAAGCTCACTGGATGGGCAGAAGCATATACGCAGCCCACAAATGTGTGTATGAAATTAACAGCATTGCCATTGGCGAAGCTGTGCTTTCGAGATCCGCTCAAGGCAAACAATTCTTTGAATTCTCTGTTGTTATATATCTACAGACCGTGATAAGAAATTAGTGCGAATACATGACATCATGTATACAAATTTTATTGACAACACACAAGTTATACATTTTATACACAAAAAAAAACCAGTCAAATGTTCGTTTACTAGTTGACATAAGTCCGTACGACGGATCATCCATCAAGACAAAAACGTGAAAATCGTCTGGCGTTAGTTAGAGTGTTAGACATGGCGAAATAATAAAGTAGGGCGCAATCAACTCGGTGGGTGAACCACACCCATGGGCTGGAAGTCATATTAACTCATAGAGCGGCAGCCCCCTCACCCCTTGACGACAAAAATCAATACACGCAAGTTCGTTTATTGTGCAGACAACTTCACAGGTAGTTTGTCTTGACGGATTATCGGCCGTCTGTTTGCCGCGTTTGTTTGTATGTTTGTCGTTCAGAGGGATTATCGAGTATTAAGCCCGTATCAAACAAAAACATGAATGAGAGTTCGTGAGAGTCTTTCACCAAGGCTTTAAATACTCTAGGCCAATAGGCTCCGCTAGAGACAGATAAGCTGTATCTGCGTGGATGAACCGTGGGAAAGGTTATAGACTTATAATGGTCTATGCAGTTTTATAAACTTATAGTGTTCTATGCAGTTACGGTGGAGTTACACGAGCAACAAAATTGCTGCAACGATGATTTCAACGCATGTTAATTGAAAATGTTTACACATAAATTACAAATCACAAGGCAACATGTGTCGACATTTCTACTTAACATGCGTTGAAATCAGATTTTGTTGCAAGTTGCAGCAATTTTGTTGCTTGTGTAACTCCAGCTTTAGTGTTTTTAGAAAATAACACAGAACTTTTCAATGTAAATTTTTGCATCCTTTTTGCTGATTTTTACCAAACTACAATTTTTCTAGACCTCTCAGACAGACAGACACTTTCCAGACTTGAACCTCGTACCCAGGGCTTTTGCACTTGTAGCTGTAGAAGCCCTGGATACAAGCACAGAATACTACACAGAAGTCCATCTCCATTGTTTTTAGCGTAAGCTCTATTCGTCATGATTCGTCACTCAGCAAGTACCGTAAACAGAAGCAGTCACCCCCCTGGACATACGCCATTTTTAGTATTTCCAGGAGGGGGACTGCTTCTGTTTACGGTACTTGCTGAGTGACGAATCATGACGAATAGAGCTTACGCTAAAAACAATGGAGATGGACTTCTGTGTAGTATTCTGTGATACAAGGTTGGACTTTAACCTAGGCTGCTGTACACAAGTATTGTATATAAAACAGTTTATCTCACAAAATATTTAAATGCAATTTATAGTACTAGGTCTTGGTCTGGGTAGCCTCTTTACGAGTGGCGTCTTGTAACAACTGTGTGTCGACTTCCTCAGCTGGTAGTTGCACATATCTGACAACTGAACCTCGGATGAAGCAGTTCTTTACTGAAAGCTGAAAAAGAGATACATGTATCTTACTACTTAGGGGCTGCTTGGTTGTCTATTGGGGGTGTGGGCAGTGGGGTAACTGGCCCCATGGTTTCAGCTCTCCTGCTTACCATATGTGGGTATTTCTCCGAATCTGTTACACTGATGTCCGTCAGTTTAATGTTTAGAAACTAAAAGATAAAAATAACGCCAATCACAAAATTTATATGGTAGAGTTCAAGAGTTGTATGGGACTGATAAAAGCTGATATTAATATTAAAACACACACATTCCCCTGAGTGGTGAGAAGACCACAACATAGTTTGATAAGTGTTCATCTATGTTTTATGTGTATGGAGGAGGGGCTGCCGTAATGTATGGTATGTGCATCCTACACCCCCTCCCCTTAATCTGCATTACACAATACACCATCTACAAATAGATTTTGACCTGCAATCAATGACTTATTATGTGATTGCTTTGGCTCTCCACCTCATCCCGGAGATGCCAATGTCGTATTTGAAGAGAAAAGTTCCAGTTTTCGTGCCAATTGTTTGGTACTTTTACAGATTGTTTGCTAGATCATTTGTCCCCTCCCCATCATCATAGGACGAGTTTGCAAATGCTAGACAAAATCCATTAGTTGACGCCCGTTACCTGATCGACCGAATCCAATGTACCACAAATACTAGAAAACAATGAAAAATGTCATTAAAGTTATTTGAAACAACAACATCCTTTCACCACATGTTTCCATTTATTAAACTGTGATCTACCTCAGGTCATTCTTTAGTTCAATAATAACATCTTTCCCAACCAGTGATTTGAAAAATGAATAAAACAACTGAAAATAAATAATAGCAAGACTAAGTATAGGTATAAAGTTAGAAAATATGACACATTCACTTCACTCACCATTGTAAATTTGGCTTTACAACAGGAGTAAATAAAAGTTGCAGAAAAGTCATAAATTGAAAGAAGAAGGAATGTTTCCACTTGCCACGAAGAAATTTCTTAGAACTATCACAAATTTGGTAATTTGGTATTCACTTTAAAAGTGTTAATGTTCGAGTTATTTACCTTATTCTTGCGCTAGCTTTAATGAAATCGGTCTGAGAGTTTGTTGTTGACCTAATAAAAGCAACAATACTAAATAAAGTACAAAAAATAAGACTTTCAAGCATTTTCAAATTTCATCCATTTGAAATTTCGCCAAATCATTTGTGTCCCCAATTGTCCGTAAAAGTCCCTGTGTGGTCGGCCATCTTGTTTTTTGCTTTACAAAGTTAGGAAAGTTTTGCTAGTTTCTTGGAGAATTTTTTGTGCTTTGTAAAAATGTTAGAGTGCGAAGGATATTACCAAAATGCTCCCAAAGAAGTGCATTTTAATCCTTACTCTTTTAATGGAGGGTAAGTTGGATTTTAAACGGTTAATTTTAGAGTTTATTTGAAAATTCTTGCTGATTGTGATTGCCTGATTATAGACTGTAGTGAGCTGTGAAATGATATTTGCTATTTTGCTATTCATTACTGTCATCCAGATGCTAACGTGGCTTTAAAAAAGTCTTAAACAGAATAGTTGGTAGAATGTTTTGTGCAACACTTGTGATGTGCATAAACGTTTTGGTCTTTTTGGAACAAAAGATATATAAAGATACTTGTGTCCAGTTAATTTATAAGCTCTGTGTACTTTACGTTGAGGAGTGCAGAGTCCCAGCCACGCATATTTTTTTGACTCGCGGATGTTGCGATCGTTGAGTTTTTTGTGGTTTATACTTGAGTGTGGGGCAGTTAAACAATGGGACATGGCCAGCCTGCTTTGTGTGCACTGTTGCCTGCAAAGCGGGCCTTTTAGAACCGGAAATCGGGCTTGAGCATGCGTTCGTTCTTTTGACTTCGCAAAAGAAACACAACAAATGGGTGAAGTGGCAAAATTCGCATAGTACCCAGTTCTAATTCTTTCTGTCACTTTCATTTGGTCTTATATATCTGGGGCCGGTTGTATCAAAGGCGTTTAACTCGCTAACCACCGTTTAACTCGCTATCCGCCATATAAAATTTAAACGCTTGAGAAATCGCGTTGTATCAAGCCCGTTTAGGGCTATCCACCGGTTAAATTCTGCCTATCCACCGTGTAAATAATAAACTCGGATAAACTCGGAGTTTGAAGATAAAACAATGATTATTTCGGATGAAAAAGCATGGGATAGTTATAAAAATGCACAATCATGTGGAGGAGTTATCTTTTTAAATCCAATAAACATGAAAAACTCACTTTTAACTGGCTTGGTCTTGAGGTACACTGAGGTCACTTGCTCACTTGTATTAAATTCCGTGGCTTTGCTATATTTACGCACACCAGTGTCATGTTTAGATGTTAAGTATATATATACTCTGGCTTTTTCTCCTTCTTTTCTTCTATTATATAGTTTGAAAACAAGCAGTAAGACTCCCAATTTTAGCCATTGTAAAACAAACAATGACTTTGGAAAGCCAACAAGTATACAAAATAGACAACAAGACGCCGAAAGTCGAAAAAAATTGTTCGCTCGCGTTAATCGCTTTGATCAACCAATCAAAACTTGGGACAAAATGTTCTTAAAATTGTTTTGAACAAAAGTGCAAGGTCGAGGAACAAATTTCAAACAATATAAAACTGAATCAACTGACAAAAGCCAAATACAACTCACAGTTTTTGCTATTGCCTTCGACTCTTCGCATAAAGAAGCCAAAAATCTTTAAAGAAATATCCGTAAGTGAATTTAAGTGAATGAGAAACTCAGCACAATGTGAAAATGAAAAGTTTGATATAGATTTGCAGCAACGAATGGACGAGCAAACTCCAAATAAAAACAACAACAAACTTTATTGCAAAAGCTTAGTGGAATTCACAAGTTAGATAAAGCTTCAAAAGTTTACAAAAGCCTAGCAACAGCTGACATAGAGGTAAGAAATTTCAAGAAAATCCTAAAGGTTATCCTACGGATAGTTAAACGCGGTACTAAACGGGCTTCGTACAACGCAATTTTATCGGCCGTTTAACTATCCGCTGGATAAGACATTTATACGCTGGCTGGCTAAACACCGTTTAAGTTAAACGCCTTTGATACAACCGGCCCCTGTTAGTCTGCCTCAACGGCCTTTGATTGTGTATTTAAAATTTATTAACATGGGATCCAGGTTAGCCTACCTTGTTAGGTCCTTCTCGATCCAGCATTACCATGCACAAATTAAGGCTGATTTATAACACACAACTTTTGCCCAAAACTATTGCATGCAACCAAGGGTGGGTAGTAGCGAAGTCGATTTGTTATAGGTTATATTACAGCCTGAGCTAGTGGATGCTTATTAAAATACCGTAAAACTAAAAAATATAGAGTAGCGAAATAGCGAAATAGTTCGCTACATTTTTTAAGCAGTAGCTGTAGTCAGTAGCGAACTACCTTTGTTCAAAAGTAGCAGTAGTTGTAGCTGACTACATATTTTTGAAGTAGCTGTAGTTATAGCGAACTACAAAAATTTTGTGGTCAACCCACCCTTGCATGCAACCTACTTACAACTTGAGTTGTACTGTGTAGATCAAGCACACAACTTACCTACGTTGGCACACACTACCTTACACATTACGAGGCAAAAGTTGTGCTGTGTAATTTGACCTTCAAACCAGTTTACAGTACATTAATTGCAATAAATCCATCTTTTTTCCAGAACTGTGTTGGCAATTGCTGGCGATGATTTTGCAGTGATAGCTTCTGATACGCGTCTTAGTCAAGGCTTTTCAATTCACTCAAGAACAAGTCCAAAAAATTATAAATTGTAAGTTATTATTGTATGAATAGACAGATTTAGATCGAGGATGTGGATGTCAAAGGGCAGTGAACAGATGATTTTGCAATAAAGAAGCAACGATAGGCCATAGTTTAGATAAATTTGCATAAATTGAATCCATGTTGTTATAATTTTTAAGAACTGATGACACAGTCCTCGGTTGTGCTGGTTTTCATGGTGATTGTCTTACTTTAACCAAACATATCAATGCACGACTTCAGGTGAGTTCTCTCCACAAAACGTATTGTATGTTATGTGGTATTAAAGTTAAGTGCCCTGACAGGGTCTTAGCTAGAGGGCCGTGTTGGCCGTGTTATCGCGGCCAAAAATCGAAAAAAACGGCTAGATAAAATGAGCACGGTTTCACTATTTATACAAGGCCGTGTAGGTTCATAAAATAAGATGGTGCTACTTTATAACAGACAGAATATCTTTCTATTTACGTCATAAGAAAGTTTGTAAAATCTATTGTTGTTGTTGAAATTGGCAAAAGTGATCCGTGATGTTTTAATATTTTGAAGGATAATGGGAACCGTATGGTGTTAAAGTGGTTTTAAATAGCCCAAGAGTTGCTGAAATAACTTAATATTTTAATGTCAGTGCGCAATATGAGTATATGCTCGCTTTGTATTTGGTTGCAAAGCATATAAACAACCACAGGCATTGTCCGTTGTTGTAGAACAGTGAATTTGGCTATTCAAGGTAATTGACATGTGCACACCCTGGTCGTTCAGAAACACGCCCAAGATCTAAAATCCTAGCTAAGACCCTGTGCCCTGATGAACCCTACTTTACTATTTTACTTTCAAACACAACAATTTTTCTCGTCAAGGGGAGAGTGCTGCTACTATATGGGTTAATGTATTAAATTTAATGTTGTTACTACTTACAGATGTACTATCATGAACATGGGAAAAGAATGAGGTGGGTATTTTACTGCAGTCCGAGGGTATAAAACTTAGTGTGAGATCAGTAAAAAAATGAAGTCTTAATTTGTAACAATGTTTGTGCCTGAGTTTATTGTCATAGACTATATGTACACAGCACAACTTAAAGAATAGTGATTGGCTGATAATCGGCATCGGGTAAATTTTTGCCTTATCAGAAGACAATCGGAATCGGTAGAATTATCTATATTTCCGATTGTCTGAAACCGATTGTTGAGAAAATACGCACTTTAAAAATTATATGCATTGCACGTTGATACACATTGCATTTTAATGCAATATATTTAAATGAATGTGTGAAGTGTGCCATTTATTAACGGTTTTAACAGAAATTGTTAAAAATTCAACATGAATGACGTCACCTTTACTCAGTCGATTGATATTATGACGTCATTATAAAATCTGTATCTGGTAGATTGTGGCATGAATAATCGGTAATTTCCGATTGTTGCACAATCGGTCAATCACTATTAAAGAATATGTTTGTACTCTTAAAAAGGCACAAGATTGTCAAAAATTCCCATGTGTTTACATGAAGGACTGTAACTGTTGGAAACATCAACCAGTGTGTGCTAAATTCTGTCTCTGATAGCACAGTGGAGTGACACAATTTCACAAGACTCTGTTGCCTTTCAGCTGTCCTGCTATTGCTCAGATGTTATCAACCATGTTATATTCACGAAGATTCTTCCCATTTTACACATACAACATCATCGCTGGTGTAGATGCTGAAGGTATAATTAAGATTTCTATAGCGGAAATTTGCATGACATTTGTGAATATGATCAAATGTACTTTACGTCAAGTATTACACTTACCTACAGTAATTTCATACTTAGCCTAGACTATTTTATCTTTTACAACAATTGTGATATTACTTTCCCAACCGTGTTTATCCTAACCCACCTTATCATCATTCCCTGTGGGAGGAAAGGAACTTTAGTATTTTACTCTGTCGAACTCCAGACAATTTTACGCATGAAGGGAAGGGCACTGGTGCTTAATAATATTTGTTGTGATATTCATTTAAATTTCGAATGTATTATATAGTCTTGACGAATTTGAAATGATTTTCTTGCAGGGAAAGGATGTGTGTTCAGTTTTGATCCAGTTGGTTCTTATGAACGAGAGATATACCGTGCAGCTGGTTCTGCGTCTTCGTTATTACAACCTCTCTTGGATAACCAGGTTAGTTTTTATCAACTAGAAATTTGTAAAGCTATTTCTGATTCGTTTGATTTCTTATGTTTTTCAACAATTAATTATTTTTAACAAGATTCAATAATCAGTTTGATTGTTGGCAACAATTAATCAATTGTGAAGATGAGTTACTCTAGAAATAGTTTTGGGGTTTTTAACGGGACATATATACAGAAATTTGTATGAGCGCATATTCCAGGTTTCTGTAAGAACACATTACTACCGGGCTTCTACATGGTAACTTTGCTTTTTTGGGGGCCTGTGCTTTGATCAAAGAAACTAGACCTTTCACTAATGTTTCTTTGATCAATTCTTATTCAGATTGGTTACAAAAACCAGCAACGGGTTTCGGAGATTCCTCCTTTAACCAAAGAAAAAGCTGTCGCCCTTGTTAAAGATGTTTTCACATCGGCAGCTGAGCGAGATATATACACAGGCGATGCTGTAGTTATACACTTGATAACTAAAGACGAAATTCGTGAAGTCAGTTTTCCGTTGCGACGAGATTAATAAGAACAACATTAGAACGATATGTAAACAGCTGTGCTTTAAAAATGCTGCAGTTTCTACATGTAGCTGAAGAATGAATGCCAAAGTGCAAAGTTTGAATGTTCAAACATTACATTCGAATGGAAAAATAAACTGTTGCTATTAAATTGTATGCCAATGTCTAGTTAAGTCTAGAATATTGGCTTGATAATTTACACAGCAGTATTAAATGCATTGTATCTTTGTTATGATCAGACAGACTATTAAGTATGCTAAATTTATTATTTATAAGTGCTATCATGGACTGTAAAATAACTGGATAGGAAATTTCGTGATTTTACAATCCATGGTGCTACCGGTAGTCACCGGTCGTTTTTTCTGTTAATTCACAATTTAACCCTAACTATTCACATGTTAGCAATACTTGGTATAGTCGTATGTGGTCGCATAGAACAAGGTTTGTTCCACATTCAATTGCTTTTACACCAACATCCAATTCCTGGGACAGAGCACATCCTGTAGCAGGTTTGATAGCAGAATAGTTACAACTTGTTGGCTGGGATACAGTACCTTGTTAACATTTAAATTACCACCCATAAATAATCTGACCTACATATCTTGTGAATCAGTAGATTCTTGGATAAAGCAGTGATCGACTGCAAAAAAACCGCAGCCTTGACGAAACCGAACCGCGACCATATGACAACAGCAATGCTGTTATAGTTTACTTCTAAGCTATGGCTATGCTGTATGGACTCAACCTTCTTCAGTAACTTATCTCCTGCTCATGTCAAGTAAGGACATCGTCACGCTGTATTGTCCTTTTTCTTCGTAATCTTATCTCAAGTGCATATAACCACACACTTCCTCACACCATCTTGCAAATGATTCATCTGTTTATTTCCGTTATAAATTAACAGGCGTAGGAATATAATGATTGGAAAATTGATGTTCTTTAAGATACTCTCCTCCTTTCTCTTGGTAATCTTGTCTCGTTGTTGAAACACTGGTGAGATCTGGGACCGTCCTTGCCCATTGCCTCATTCCAAACCACGCATCCAGACTGAAGTTGCCTAAGAAGATTTTAAACATTATATAAGAGGAGGTTACTTCTATGCTAAATAATTATCTTTTGCACTGGATAGCGCTATCAGATCTAAACTGTTTTCATTAGAGGTGCAAGCCTGCAAGGGTCATTCTTTTTAGGCCATGGTAACCACAGGAAAAAACAAAGGCTGGACTACATTCAGTAAACTGACTTCACTTATATACTGCATAGCTATATCAATTCTGTCCAAACTGTTCTCCCTGGCAGGAAGTCCATTACGGGTCATCCAAATGTCCGGATCTTAGCTAGGATTTAAGATTTTCAGAGTGCCTCATGCCAATTACCCAGAATATCCAAATGCACGGTATATATCTTACTTGCACTATAAACTTTGAACGTTGACTGAAATGGTCGAACAGCCAATAATTCTCTCTCTAATCGCGAACAAAAGTTGGGATACTGAGCGTTTCCTCCGGTTACGAACACGTTCTAGGCAAATATTTACTACATATTTAATTTGCATGATATTGTATAAAACTATAAGTAAGTCACTCTAGAGAGGATTCAGCCAACTACTCTAACCTGAACTAAGGTATTTTGAATTTCTGGTGGATATTTCTTCAATATGAACTCGATGACTTCAGCCAGGCCAGCTTGTTCCATGCCAAGCATTGAAGGTTGAAACATCACTTCTGGCACCCTAAATCAATAGAACAGATCATTCATCCCATACCAGAGAGGAAGGGTTGTAACTAATTAAACCTCTTGAATCTATTGTTCGTTTTTCACTTCTAAAGCCCATAACAAACTTGGTGATGCATTGATTCGATCAATGTCGTACTTGTAATATTTCAAATCCGACTATGAAGACTGGACTAGTTTTCAAGTGCGAGCAATTTGATTGGGGAGGACTGGGTCAAAATGCGAGGACTTGAAATCTAGTCCAGTCCGAATGGACAATTTGCATTATAGACTAAATTTTGGTCTAGACAAAAATTTCATCACAGCTTGAAAGAACATCACAAAATTAGTAATATTCCAAAGTTTCGTTGCGAAATGTTGTAAAATGCGGATAATATAGCCTTGCGAAATTTTCAATTTTCAGTCATTTTGTATTACAAACGGGAAATTGATGCCCCAACACCCGATTGGGCTGTCAATTTCCCGTGCGTAATTAATACAAAATGACTGAAAAACGGCAAACTTCGCAAGGCTATATTATCTGCATTTTACAACAATTCGCAACGAAACTTTGGAATATTACTAATTTTGTGATGCTCTTTCAAGCTGTGATGAAATTTTTGTCTAGATCAAAATTTAGTCTATAATGCAAATGGCAAATGGTCCATTGGAAGATTTGGAATGACATCTCGTACGAATAAATTACTACTTAAAGTGAGAATAATCACTACTCAAAGTGAGAATAAATCACTACTTAGAGTTTGATCCGGTCCAAGGACTGAAATCATTTCGACCCAGTCCTAGGACTGGATCAATATACTTCACCAGGTATCCAATATTAGCATGTCAGCAAAATAAAGTAATATAGCCGACTAATTTACTCAAGAATTATTAATGAGTTGAGTTTGAGATATACATATACCGCGTGAAAAATACTAACCGTACACGTTCAATTCCAACTGACAGTTGATAGTAGCTCTCAAGGTCTATAACTTGCAGTTTATCTTCATCCCTGTATGAATTGTGTTTGCCAAAAACAGATTTATTGAAGAATTACTTTTAGGCTTTACTTAGATGTATTTTTGCCTGTGTTTACTTACGCTAGAAAACTCGGATCATGTTTCTTTAGAACGTTTTCAATCTCCCCCAATTCTTCCTGCTCTTTTTCGCTGTCTGAATCTCCAGCATCTTTACTCTACAAAAAGGAACAAAGGTAACCTTCAAATCCTCTTTTGCCATCTGTGATATGTACAGTGTAACAGGGATGGATCCAGCATGATCTGGTGGGGGAGGAGGGGGTGCTCTGCCAGCTCTGGTGCCGAATTGTGTCGGTCATGTGCGCCGCCCGCTCATCAACTACTGTATTTGAATTGTAATTGTTGTTTACAGTTCGCTTATCATCACGTTATTACTCAAATTATTGTATCTGATTTTGTCTGTTTTGCTTTATCATGAAAAATAGCACCCTGCACCCCCTCTTCCCAGGCCTGGGGGGGGGGGGCGCACACCCCCCCCCCCCCTGTGGCAAGACAACTTGCCCAATTGACCATTTGCGTAATAGACTAAATTTTGATCTCAACAAAAATTTCATTACAGCTTGAAAGAGCATCACAAAATTAGTAATATTCCAAAGTTTCGTCGCAAAATGTTGTAAAATGCGGAAAATATAGCCTTGCGAACGCCCTCCTCCC
>CACRXK020015503.1:0-12155 GCA_902702795.2 Paramuricea clavata
ATTTCTGCAACGAACCGGTGGTGCGGCGGTTCGCTCTTCGAAGTGGTGCGCGATGTATCGGATCGGTTTTTGCAACGCTCTCATTGTAATGTAAACACCAATCGGAGCAATTTTCGGTTCAATGCGTGACTCAAGATGGCATCTGGGAAACAAAGACTTGCTATTCTAATCTTATTTGCGGGTATAGCTTGCTCACTTACAATACTTTTGTATTTAGATGGGCGGGGGCGGAAGCTGTTTACACTTGGGCCGTAACGTTTCGTGAACGAAGCAAAAACCGATCCGATACCATGTAAACATAGCCAGAATATCAAGTTTATTTATTGAATAGCATAGGACGAAATTTGGACTACACAAGATAAATGTACACTATTAGTACTTTATTATGCCGTTTAAGTGAATCTTTTTATTCTAACATTTGCATGCTCTCCTTGTATCCTGATTAAACTGCGCTTTAAAACGTTCGACATAAAAATACTATCAAAATGAAGAGAGAAGTGAGACGAATCTACTGGTATGCGGCCGAAAAAGAGAAAACCAACGATACCAAAGTTATCAAGGATCAAACGTACTGCATTAGAGTTAGTTGAATAATTTTAAGCGATTTGTCAACAATAGTCAATACGGTTTCGCTTGGCTTTCGGAGACAAAGGCCACAATTTCCATAAATCGCTAGAATACTGTTGTTTAGCAAAAATGTGACATCCGTAAATACAATTTCTTACGCTGAATCGAACGGTGGTATTTTTATCCGTATTGCGCCATTAGGCATTACAAATACAAAGACAAACGTACTGCGAGTGATTTGTCTGTCTGTCAGCAAATATCCTATACGTACTGCGAGCGATTTGTCAACAATCTGAATTTCGCTTGATTTTCAAAGGCCATAAATCGCTAGAACACTGTTGTTTAGCAATACATTTGACATCCGTAAATGCAATTTCTTACGCTGAATCGAACGGTGGTATTTTTATCCTTATTGCGCCATTATACATTAGGTGTCATCACTGTCATTAGACATTACAATATCATATTTCAGACTACAGTTTTCGCGTTCCACAGCTAACTATTAGGGACTGTTGCTGCATAAATTTTATATTGATATGACACCAATATAAAACACCAATATATGACACCAATATAAAACTACGTCAGTGTAGTTTAGGTTATAACCTTTTACCTTGCAATTGTCTTTGGTTCGTTTATAATCAGATTCAGTATATTTAATATGATCGTGCACGGGAATTCAAAGATCCAAATTTCGGATTTTCAGAGTCGTGTACCAAGAAAAATGCATTAACTAAACTAGCAAAAATACCCAGAGTTAGACACAATGCAAAATCCATAGAAAACCGGTACAATTCGTTGAAAATTTTAACGAAATTGTTTGAAACATTTTGCCCACTCACGAAAGGCCGCCATTTTGAAAAGGATAAATTGGGTTTATTAGGCAGCTCAATAATGCGGGCACGATGTAAACAATCGATGTAAACTAATCGCTGATTGGCTTAAATATATCATGAATTGCCTCAATTATATAAGCTCTTCGCTGAATGGCTATGTGTTACCATACGGTACGTTTGCGATGGCAATATATCTGCTTCGCAGATACAAAAATCGTCCATGTATTAGCCCCCCGTATATAAGCCCCCCGTATATAAGCCCCCCCCCCTGTATAAGCCCACCAAAATCGCTTTCGAAAGTATAGGCACCCAACTTTTACTTAAGTCATTATGCATACATGTGACGTACTGTACATTCCGGACATATCAAACAAACTGAAATATTTCAGAAACAAAGTGAGCAAACGAAAATCTTCATAATAATGATAAAAAGAATTGAGGTTAGGTGCTCTTTAAGCCAATAGCCCTACCTAAATATCAGAAAGCCAACGTCATTGCCAATAACTGGTAACTCAGCTTCAACCAAACTATGCGAGACTGGATCCTCCGCAAAAATCAGAAAGTTAAAGAACACAATGATGTATGCAATAATCACTCGGCAGTACGGATGTTGAAAATAATATCTACTGTTTTTCTTCTGCACACGATACATTGTTTTCGTATTGCCGTTGTCTTCCTAAAATAAAAACACGAGTAGTTAGAATATTTCAGAACTCGTAATGATCTCTATAAATTGCACTGCATCCTTCAGTTCACAGTTTTATAAACTGAAGCCATGCCGTTTCTATTAAACCGTAGCTGTTATATAATTTAAACCCTAAATCTGAACAGCAATGATTCAACCGAACTTCAACCCAACACCTAAGAAAACCTCATTTCCAATTGCACAACGTAAACGGAGTTATGTGCTGAACAATGGACTCTTGGCATAACCAAGCAATCATTCAATGGCATCATGTTACCGAATCAGCCAATCGCACTGCGGTTGAAATATTAATAATCAAATATACGCTAGGGCGGTTTATGGTAAACCGGTAAATATCGGGGGTTCTTTCAAAACCGGTCTTTCGGTCCTCCCAAAATAGGACAACTAGAAAATCGGAAAAGCTAACCGAAGAATCATATACGGACGATTGAAATGCGATGAAGTTTGATCTGAATGTGGATTACCTGCAGCCAATCAACTAGGGATAAACAGCCGCGTATATGTACAAAACCGCCGTATTTATGGCCTTAGTATTATATGATGACGTAATGAAAGGGGGTTTCATGTGTCAAGATGACATACACAAAAAGACCGGTTTTATCTTCGATTTGGTTTCTTTTCTTCTGAAAACTATAAAATCATAATTTCAAACGATTTGTGCATGGTGAAGTCGACTTGACATAAAATTGAAGTTTTGAAATTTGCTGAGATTTCAGATCATATCGACTATGACTAAAGAAATACGAACTTAGAGCAAGTCTAAGATTAAGTCGACATTATTCATGGGATTCAGACAGCAAATCGGAAGTTCAAATTACCACACATAGTCTGAGAATATATAGTAGGTTGGTAAAATTACTCAATTCTGATTGGCTAAGACCAGTGCAATTATTTTTGAAACTGCACTGCAATTTCAAAAATTTTCCGCTCGGCGCCAACGATTATTATTATTATTATTATTATTATCATTATTATCATTATTATCATTATTATCATTATTATCATTATTATCATTATTATCATTATTATCATTATTAATGAAATAATTCAAAATGGCGACCGGTCATGACTTAACTAACAGCGTTGAATCTCAACAAATACAGCTCGAATATAAACTCTCCGAGGCCTACTTTACGTTTAAAGAGTTTATAGAATGCAGTAACGTTTAAAGAGTTTATAGAATGCAGTAACGATGGAAAGGTGAAATGGCTGAGCAATTTAAATGATTTAAAAGCGTTTATGTCCGCGCTATTCGACGATGTCGGCAAGTGGAGTTCGCCCGGTGGCGGTGCTAAATCATATCGGAATGATTTAATATCTATTAACTGGTATACACACAAGAAAGCACTAATTTTCCATGATCGACTAGGAATCGTACTAAAGAACAAACTAATTGATCTGAGTGTAAATAAAATATCAGATCCTGACGAATACAATCAATTAAACGATCCAGAAGGTGACAAAGATTGCATGGCTTACAGTCGTTTCTCATTAGATATGATGGAAATAAAGTCAGACCTCAAACAAATGAACACGTTAATGAAAAATCTTTATCACGAATCTACTCCAGCCAAGCGCTGTTCCACCGATCATCTTTGTTGTGTAAATACATGTGAAGTGGGCATTCAAACGGACATCGAATTCACTCAATATCCTAACCAGAGCGGAGAGCGTTGTGCAAGCATGTGTAATGATTTGTCGACTGAATTCGAGGGCTTAAAGCTCGATTTGGTGATTTCCGAGTCCAAGATTGATAACAAAATTCGAATCAATGGTGATGCAATAAATCAAGTTCAGGCAGAATTCGCCATTAGAGAGGTTAAGATACCCCGGTTCCGATTTACGGGTACGGGTAATATACACGTACCCGTACCCGTAAACCGGGGAACGACTTGTAACTTAAGAAATCCAAGATATTCCGGCGTGCGTAAACCTATCAGAGAATGGCAACTTTCGCTGTTGAGGTTCGCCATAGATTGTTGAAAACTTTGACAAGCATAAGTGCATTATTTATTTGGGTAAGATGTTGAAAATTTTTACTATATAAACGGCCCACAAATAGTAAACACAAAACACCCGTACCCGTTTCTCTTTTACGTGTAGACCATGGTTTACCGCGGGGAAACGGGTAGAAATTACGGGTAAAAATGCTGACATCAGCAAAAATTGGTAAACAAAATGGCGATACTCGTACCCGTAGACCGGAACCGGGGTATCTTAACCTCCCTATTATTAAAAATCAGCTCGGTGAAGTTGTTCAACAGGTCGATCGTTTAGTTAACACAAACGAGAACAACAACACCAATAACAATAATATTGCAGAAAGTATTGTTAGAACGGCTAATGAGAACAATAGTCTTATCAATACTATCGAAACACTATGCAAAGGGCTGAAAACTATGATAGCCTTGTGTAATGCAAATTTTATTAATCAGATCAACTGAATTTTTTTATTACTCAGATCAACCAAGCGTCTCGCCAATTTCAACACTTGACCAAACTGACATCACCCCGTCAGCAACAGAACCTAATCAACAACAGCTGCATCAAATCCTAAATCCCTCTGCAGTTTGTAACTTTCAGGACGAATCATGTATAGAATCTTTCGTCACAGTTGAGGAAGCCAGCATAACATCAGAGGCTCTTAGCCTTGATAACACCCTGTCGAATTCCTATCCCAATGTCATATCCATTTCGGATGATCAACAAGCCGGCTTATCCTCACCAAATGGAAATTCCACCACAGTCGAAGAGATCGTTACAGGCATTAAGTAATATTTCAAATCCGAGTTAGTGTTTTAGACGTGGTTTCTAAATACAAGTGCCATGAACAATGGCGAGGCGCAGCCGAGCCATTGTTCATGGCACTGGGGATTTGGAAGCCAAGTTTAAAACACTAACGAGGATTTGAAATTGCTTCTCACAGATCATTAGATATTCATAGCAATGAGGCAGTAACAATAGCGAATTAAGTTGTTCAATGAGGCGAATGCGTAACGAAGGAAGGAATTAAAGACGTTGTTGTTGGAGTATTTGTTCGCCTTCGAAGGAAGCATGGCATCTAGTTACAAAAAGAGGAGATTTCGAGATCCTCAAAGCGTGGAAAGAAGCATTGACAACGTGCGAAATGCTATTCCACAAACAACGCGTTATAAAAATCGTTGGGGAGTTCGTATATTTGAAGATTGGCAAAGTGGGCGAGAAAATAAAGCAGTCATGTGTGAGAGCAATCCTTTCAGCTTAGATTTGCAGAATTTGCAAAATTTGGAGACAGAATTGTGTTCAATGACGGCAAGAACGTTAAGCTTCTGGCTTATCAAATTTGTTCAAGAAGTTTGCGACAAGGATGGCAAGCCATGGCCATATCCCGGGCGTACAGTATACCAAATTATATGCTCGTTGAAACGACATCTAGACAAAAATGGCCGGGCTGAAGCTAACATGTTAAATGCTAACAATCACTGGTCGGTTGAATTCGTTCATTTTTAATTAATGGTTTAGTTTAATTTATTGTAATATCAGCATGTTTATTACTCACTTTCCAGACGTTCAGAAGAGTGCTGGATAGTGAAATGAAAGCCACCCACCGGGAAGGCGAATCGCGTACAAGACGAGAGAAAGAAGCTATTACAGATGATGAAGAAGGTTTGCTGTGGTCAAAAGGCTTACTGGGAGACAAAACTGCTCAAAGTTTGGTTTACACAATTTATTTCTATATCCACCCTCGAAGCCTATGGAAGACGAAAAGTTTCAAATTTCCGACGAGGAACTTGATAAGTTTTTGAGTGAAGTGGACTGGTCTAAAATTGATGAAGAGGTGCAGCGACGTACTATCGCAGAAAAGTTTGTTTTGTCGAACAGTACATTCACTAACTGTTCCTTTAACATTCCGTTTGCCGGAAATAAGTAATACTAAGTCAATTGTATGTGTGTTATTGTTAGTGTGATTAAAAAAGCAACATATTTTGTTGTTTGAAGTGTGTTTTAATGTTTTTGTGTATTTAGAAGTTATTTCTAAATACAGCTTACTGTATTTAGAAATAATTCTAAACATAGCAATTAAATATATTTGCATAATCTTTTGTTTACCCCTCAATTTCCCTATTGTTCAAAGCCCTTCCCACTGGAAGTAATTAAAGTCCTGGTCTAGACGGGGTATCCAGATAGATACACGTGATGTAAATTACACCATGTCATTGGCCGAAATGCTATGAATATCTAATGATGTGTGAGAACCAAAATTATAATCCGTCGACTATGCTCCCATCGTTCGACGATCAATTGAAGGAATATCGTACTAAGCACTCTCACACCGACAGAATGATAGTTGTCCATAATAATTCTGGAATAACACACCAAAAACCTACAAGGAAATCAACCCGAAACCGGAAAAACACCAGATCTAGTCATATCAAATCGAAGCGATGCAATTATATACCACAACCCATATCACATATAGATACCTCTGCATATAACCCGAAAAATTTTCGGAAGAATTGCTCTTCAAATCGGCCGCCGGACTGGCGAAACTACCTGATCCTTGTAAACAAATTAACGCAGAAAACAGAATTAAGTCAATCGACAAGAATTTAAGTTCGAACATCGTTACTATTAATGCCAAGGCCACCTTTAATATACCTAATAAAATAGTTCCCAATCGTCGTATACACAAACCCCATACCAGAATCCCAAAGGGTAATCGTACGCGAAATGTTCATAACGTAATCTCATCACGTAATCATAGTAAGATTACCTCCCACCGTCCATTTCATAAACGAAATCGTACTCGGAATAACAATAATCTCATTAAAATCTATCCCAATAAGAATCTGTATAACACAGGTGTTAACGCCTTGTCACAAAATAATCCATCTCATGTCCCCAAGGTGATGGTGACTAATGTGAGGTCCTTAGTTCCAAAACTAGACGAAGTACAAGAATTCCTAATTCGGAATGACATTAATTTTGCGTTTATTACCGAGACATGGTTAAAAGAGTCAATTGCAGAAAGCATAATTAACATTCCTGGTTACACTGTATTTCGCAGAGATAGGAAAAATGATGATCATGGTGGTGTATGTGCTTATATTCGAACTGAAAAATGTAATTACAGACGAATGGACGAATTAAATTGCTGTGAGAATCACGAGATCTTGTGGCTTTACTTACGACCTGACCGCTTACCTCCGGGTTTCTCATGTATAATTGCAGGATTGGTGTACAAAGCGGTAATGCAAGTTCGATCTGTGACCATCTGTTCAACTCACTCACAATGGCCGAATCCAAATACCCCAACTGTGGTATATTAGTTACTGGTGATTTTAACCGCCTAAATATTAATCGTTTATTAAATCACTTTCGCCTTAAGCAAATAGTAAAAGTACACACGAGGTAAGATGCTATTTTAGACCTCATGTTAACGAATATGCATATGTACTTTTGTGCACCGAAAGCATATGCACCTTTCGGTCTGTCTGACCATAACACTATTGTCGCAGAGCCTAATGTCATAGCGCCAAAAGGCAACAATAAGAAAGTAATAATAAGACGGGACTATCGGGCAAGGCGTAAAGCTGAAATGGGAAGATATTTGAGCCTCTTTGATTGGTCACAGTTGTTTGCTCCCTTGGATAGTAGTGAGGAAAAGTGGTTGGTTTTCCATGAAGTAATACACAATGGGCTTAACTTATTAATGCCGGAAAAACGTATGGAGGTCAGCACTGTTGATGCACCATGGATGAATAAGAAATTAAAGACCCTGATTGTCAAAAGACAATAGGCGTTTAATAAGAATGGAAACGGTTCCCTTGATTTTAAATACTACAGGAATTTAGTCAACCGTGAAAGAAAGGCATGCAGAGGGAAGTATTATGAATCAAACATACAAAATCTTAAGGGTGAGAACCCTAAGAGATGGTGGAGTGAAGCGAAACGTTTAAGTGGTATGAAAGAAAAGAACATCGATCTGTCCAGTCAAATAAAAATCGACGAGTTCTCTAACTTTCCACAACGTGAACAGGCAAATATCATTAATACAGCTTTCTTGGAGCCCATTGAGGAGTACAGATTGGTCGTTCCACCACCATGCCGCGACTTGGAAGAATCAACGGAGGTCCTAACTGTGACAGAAATGCGCGTAGAGAAGGCCCTAGCAAAACTCAACCCTGGAAAAGCGTCTGGTCCTGATAACATTCCAAATTGGCTCTTAAGAGATTATTCCAGAATTGTTGCTCTCCCAATTATGAATATTATTAATACTTCATATCGTGAACAGCAATTGCCTGCATGCTGGAAGATGGCAGATGTATCACCACTGCCCAAGAAGAAGCCGGTTAAGGACCTAAAGAAAGATTTAAGACCAATCTCGTTAACCCCTAGCGTATCCAAGGTTGCGGAGGGGTTTGTGGTTGAGGATTACGTGAAGCGTGCCATTTTAAAAGTTATCGACCCAAACCAGTACGGAACAATCCCGAATTCATCTACTACTATCGCGCTAATTAATATGTTACATCACTGGTTTTTAGGAACAGATGGAAATGGCTCAACCATTAGGACAATTCTGTTTGACTGTCGTAAAGCATTCGACTTAATCGACCACGGTATACTGATTGATAAACTAAGCAGATTGGAATTACCTCCAAGTGTTATAAACTGGATAATTGATTTTCTCACCGATAGATTTCAAAGAGTTAAATTAGCTGATGATTGTTTTTCGGAGTGGGGATCAGTCCCTGCAGGAGTACCACAGGGAACTAAGCTAGGCCCCTGGCTGTTTGCTCTTATGATAAATGATTTAATCATTGATGATGCACATACCTGGAAATACGTAGACGATACGACAGCGTCCGAAATTGTCAGTAAGGGGGGTTCTAGTGATGCCCAAAATATAGTTGATCAAGTGGTTACGTGGTCTAGTAATAATAGAGTACAATTAAATCAAGACAAGTGTAAGGAATTGAGAATATCGTTCGCGAATCAACCAGCAATCTTTGATCCATTAACCATTAATGGGAAAGAATTGGAAGTTGTTAAAAGAGTAAAGCTGGTAGGACTCACTGTCAAGGACAACCTTACTTGGAATTCTTATGTGGACGAGGTTATAAAGAAAGTGAATAAAAGATTGTACTTTTTAGTGCAATTAAAACGGGCAAGAGTTCCACCACAAGATTTAGCGTTGTTCTATACGTCGTGTGTCAGGTCAGTTGTGGATTACGCGATTCCTGCCTTTTACCATTGTCTCCCCCAATATCTGAAGCGTGAGTTAGTGCGTCTCGAGAAAAGAGCTATATCAATTATTATGCCGGAAGTTGACTATCTAACAGGTTTGGAACGATTAGATATTAAGCCCATGAAGGATCATCATGAATATTTATGTAACAAACTTTTTAAGTCTATTATTCTTAATCCTGATCACAAACTTAATAGCTTATTACCAGCAAGATATAACACGAATTATAACCTGAGAAACCAAAGGAACTTCAACCCCCCACAAATCATGACTAATAGAACAATGAATTCCTTTATCTTCTCTATGTGTAGCGCATGAAACTTGATGTTTATTTATTGGATGTTCGTATACAATTATTAGTGTAAATTAGCCTTTTAAACTTTTTATCGTAATTACTATTACAATAGTCATACAATTGTTAGAGTAAAATACACATACAATTATTAGAGTAAATTAACCTTTTAAACTTTTTACTGTAATCACTACTAAAATAGTAAATTATTCATGTAATATATCAAATTTTCTTGTCCAATTAGCAAATTGTAAATTACGCAATTCAGCTGTAAAGCTGCGATGTAATTATTTTAATAAATCCAAATCCAAATCCAAATTATTATCATTATTATCATTATTATCATTATTATCATTATTATCATTATTATCATTATTATCATTATTATCATCATTATCATTATTATTATTATTATTATTATTATTTAAAGATATTTAAACATGGTAGCCTTTCACTTATGTGTCAAAGGGCCGTGGTGGGGCCGATAGCAATGTAAATTGATAGATGATAGCACTGTAAATTTTCACTTTTTGACGATTTTTTGTACACTTGCAATTGAAAATCGTACCGTACGGTTGGGCGATATTTCGATATTTTGATTTATCGCGATACTTTCAATCGCGATTATCGTATCGAAGGTAGAAACTTGAGTGACGATTTATCGAAATTATCGTCATGCTCGTTGAATATCGTGATATTGCTTCGCATGTGTATATAGCTTTTATAAAATCCTAAAAAATTCCTTCAATTCCTAGAAAATATAGTTTTTAAAAGAATTAAAACTATTTCCTGAATTAAATACGAATTTAAAACAATACAAAAGCTAATATTTAGGTATTAATTCGCTGAACAATGAAATTGCAGGCTTTGCTTGCGCTGTGTGGCTACGGCATTTGTGCCAGCGGAGACACAGTACACGTACACTGTATAGACAGTTCAGGTTTATGAACAGTAAATATTAGACTAGAAAAAGCCTTCTTATTACATTAATTTGTTGTTTTACTTGCTTTTAATAAGAATATATATAAGCTTACTATGCTTGGATGTTAATTAAAATTGAAAAATGTGGTCATTGTTTTTATTGCATTTATCCCGATATTATCGAATATCGTGATAATTTCCTCGACAATAATCGCGAGATGATTTTTTTAATATCGCCCAACCCTAATCGTACGTCAGTATATAACAATTTAGGCACAAAAAACACTAGACCGAAAAAAAATGCTAACAATAGCAATAAAAACAGGTTAATAAGTAATAGTATCATTAGGGACCGGTCATTATTTATGACGGGGGGTGGCACCGAAGAGAAAAGGGTTGGGTAAACAAAATTTTGAGTGAGTAAAAGGTTGGGTAAATGAAAAACGAAACAACTCAAAGGTTGGGTATTAAAAATTTATTGTCATTTCCAAAGCACGACTCACTCAAATATTGAAGACTGAAAACTTCAATGTCAACAGTCATATGTCAATACAATATGTGAATCAATCTATATCTTCATTTTCCGATTTGTTAGGAGACAAATGGTGTCTCCAAAGAAAGTAAATGTGCAGACAACATGAAACTTTAGACTGCAGAAAAGTCAGTAAATTTCACAAGCCGAACGTTATGAAACTATCAAACATTCACAAGCCGAACGTTATCAAACGTATCACAGAAGTGGTAAAGGACTTGTGTCATGTGTGACAACTGAATGACATCCTTTTGTAACGTTTTTGGCCAGGGGTGGGTATTTATTTTTTAAATGATACTTGAGGTTGGGTAATCAAATTTTTGATTTTTTAATGGTTGGGTCAACAAAATTTTTGCCACGAAAAACATTTCTCTTCGGTGCCACCCCCCACCATAAATAATGACCGGTCCCTTAGTATGGTAATCTTTGAAAAACTGACTACTTCATGATTTTTTGTGTTTCTGGTGTTATGCACAAAGGTGAAGATATATGTTTGTGATGTATGATTGTCTCTGTGTGTTCCATACCGGGCAAGCTGAAAAGTTTGCTTGACCGCAGTGAGAATCGAACCTTTGGTTTGCTAGTCCAATGCTCTACGAGGTCAAATCAGTTCGCCTGAAAGATATTTCGGATTATTAAAAAAAAAAGTCATCAAGTTTAGATTAGTGTCAGATTAAGATTCGATTAGGGTTAGATTAAGATTATATTAGGGTGAGGTTCATCTATCCGAATTAAATTAATTGCGCAAATTTATTATATTGATAATTTCGGACGTGTTTAACAATTTACTCCTATCGTAAATGCAAAGGTCGAGCTCATGCTGAAAATATCACCAACTCAAACTGATTTGGGGGAGGGATAGCCTGTAAGTTACAGATTGAAAAGGAATGTGCAGAAGAATGGGATTCCTCTCATCATCTTGTATAATTTAAAATACAGACTTCAATGAACATGCCACCATCCCCTGAACCAGTGGCGACGTGGCGTATGAAGATATTTAAAAACCGAGGCATGGAAATTTTAATGAACCATGCCCCAGAGTGCATCCCAAAAATACCTAACAATCCTCCCCC
>CACRXK020015504.1:0-12155 GCA_902702795.2 Paramuricea clavata
TGTGGTTTGCTGAATCGTGATGTTCTTGGATGATCAAATCGGTAACGTGATGCTTTGCGGGAAGGAGTACAGGTTTCTTCAGAAGAAAAGAAAGTTCAGAATAAACAGAAGAATGTTCAATTCGTCCTTCACAGCTTATCATCCCTTTGTCGTCCAGAAATAAGCGTAGTTGATCAAGCCTCGAGCTGGAAATTTTCGTACGATTAATTAATTGTTCACTTCTTCGGGAAACATACTGTTCTGAATATCCTTTATCCACATCTGTTCGGCTTCGATCAGTTCGTCGATCTGCTGATAGTTCTAACGTTTTATCTACGGTTTGTCCTTTAATCCTCCTTACGAACTTAAATACGTAAGCCGTCAGTCGTAATAATCGTGTGTTCGAACTATATCGATGACAATCCACCACCCTTCCGACATTAACTGTGTTATGTTTCTTCTCTAAGACTGTAAGGGAATGAGTTGTTGACTTGTTGTCTGATTTCACCGTTTCCGATAATGCGATTTCACTTTCTGCTCGAGGAGATTTCGGCCAGTTTTCTTCTGATAACTTCGAGCAGGTTTCGGCCAGTTTTCTTCTGATAACTTCGAGAAGGTTTCGGCCAGTTTTCTTCTGATAACTTCTTGGTCCGGTTGTATAAAAAAGTGATTAAATTTAATCATAATTAAGTGGAAATGTCATTCAATAAGAAGCGCTTATTTGAAACTTAATCACTATTTAACTACAAAATAGTGATTAAAAAAGTGATTAAGAGTTTTATACAACCGGCCCCAGGAATTTAGGACCATGGAACCATTCGTCGTTTTAAATCAGTGCTGCTCCACTACAACCTCGCGAAGGTAATAATAATAATAATAATAATAATAATAATAATAATAATAATAATAATAATAATAATAATAATAATAATAATAATAATAATAATAATAATAATAATAATAATACAGTTTTAGGAGCATCCTACAAAGTCTCGATGCTCTTACAAGGATCGGGTCTCATAATTTATACTATATTACATGTATGCAATTACTGAAATATATAAAAACGTGCTATCTAGTCAAAGTATTTCCTAAAAAGATGTGTCTTGACTAAGCCTTTAAAAATACCTAATGAACTTGAGAGACAAATGTAATAAGGTAGAGAGTTCCATAGCTTAGGAGCACTGACTTGGAATGTTCTCTCACCATACGTCTTAGTCTTGGATTTCGAAACAACTAATAAATTCTGTGATGTCGATCTCAAAGTACGCTTAGGCCTATAAATATCTAAAAGTTCTTTAAGGGCCTTGTAAGTAATAAGCAGAATCTTAAAATCTATTCTGGCCCTTATAGGCAGCCAATGAAGCTGTTTCAATATCGGGGTGACGTGATCATATTTTTTTCCTCCGACTACAAGTCTTGCAGCAGCGTTCTGTACTCGTTGTAGTTTGTCAATTTCTACAGCTGGTAGCTCAAACAGAATACTATTACAGGAATCAAGCTTTGATGTGATGAAAGCATGTACCAATTTTTCGCAGTCGTTCTGGTTAATATATCTTCGGATCTTACCAACGTTTCTTAGTGCAAAGAATGCAGATTTGGAAACATTATTGACATGGGTCGTCATTTTAAGATGGGAATCAACTGTAACTCCAAGATCACGTGCATTTGGTGAAGAAGAAATAATATTGTTATTCACATTTATCTTAAGGGGTACTTCATAATCCTTGGTAAACCGAGACGTGAGATGGAGAACTTTAGTCTTGTCAGGATCACAAGTAAGACCTTTTTTGCACACCAAATGAGAATATCTTTTATACATAACTCAATCTTAGAAAGCATAGAATCTCGATTTTTCTTGGGATCAAGAATTACATAGGGCTGGGAGTCGTCAGCATAAATCATGCAGCTTAAACCATGGGCGGTGATGACATCTTCCATTGGTGCAAAAAATAAGGAAAACAAAATTGGTCCCAAAACTGATCCCTGGGGGAAGCCAAACAGTAGCTTCTTATCATTCGATAAAGCATCTTTGACTTTCACAGATTGAGTACGATCCAGAAGATAGGACTTGAACCATTCAAACACTGTGCCATTTATTCCGTAACGGTAACTAAGTCTTTCCAACAACAACGTGTGATCAATGGTATCAAATATTGAAGATAAATCGAGAAGGACCAAGACTATTTCTTGGTGATCGTCAATGGCATACAAGACATCATTAAAAACACGAAGAAGAGCAGTCTCAGTGCTGTAGAAACTTCGATATGCAGACTGTCGCTTAGCAAGAAGGTGGTTATCGATAAAGTAGCTCGTCATTTGGGTAGAAACTACTCGTTCAAGGGTTTTGGATAGGAAAGCAACATTTGTGATTGGACGATAGCTCGAATACATATTAAAATCAAGTTCAAGTCTCTTGAAAGATGGAAGAATAACACCTTTCTTCAAGGATGATGGAAAAATCCCAGACGTGAGCGAAGTGTTTATAATTCGGGTGAGTGGACCTGCCAGAATATCGACCAATTGCTTTATAACATTTGTAGGTGCTGGATCAAGCATGCAGGACTTAGGTTTGGATTGTTTAATAATGTTTTTAACATAATTCTCTGATACTTTCGAGAATTTAGTAAAAGAAACATCACATTGAACGCAATCAATAGTAACAGACATCTGCAGCAGCAATGGTAAACCAGAGTTCTGTAAATTGTTCCTCAAAGCTAGAGTTTTGGAAGAAAAAAACTCACTGAAATCATTCGCCACACACTGCAGAGATTGATTTGCAGGAAGACTAGGCAACGTATAACCTTGTTTAACTTTAAACAGGTTGTCCACCATGCTAAATAAATTGTTCTGATCAGCATTCTTTATCTGTGCTCTGTAATAATCTAGCTTTACGGAATTTAGTGTCGTGGTGTATGTCCGACATTTATCTCTAAAAGACTAAGTCTGCAATGTTAAATTCTCCTGGGTAGAACATCCATTTATCCTCTCCAACGAGTTTTCGAATTTCGTCGACTCTTCTCTGTTTCCACAGTTTATCATTTTGTGTCCAAAAAAGTACCGTAAACGAATCCGTCCGCATGAATATCTTCGGATCTACTAATCGAGACCAAAGGATCTTGGTAATCGAGCTAACCGATCGTGAAAGGATAGTAGCTCCTAGAAGTTCCAACCTAGGAATAGACTGCTTTCGTATTGGAGCGACTCTAGTCTTGGATGCTATGATGTTGGTGTCAACATGATGGTCTTCATTCTCTGTTAGCAGATAAAGTACCGCTGCGTATGCTTTTCCGAAGGCATCACTAAATCCATGGAATTTCTGGCTCGTTATTGATACATTGAAACGACTGAATTGCATCTTGACACTTAAATTGAATTGATTGACTCTAATCCTTGTAAAAGCGAGTTCCAACATGCTAATGAATTTTCATCGAGTTTCTCATCCCAATCTACGCGATCACAACAACGCAACTGGAATAAGATCTTTAGATTGACTGTAAATGGACTAAGTATTCCAACTGGGTCAAAACTCTTTGCTGAAGCCTTTAATACAGAGCTCTTTGTAGCGGGTAGTGTTTTGGTATATTCAACCAGTTCCTTTACACCGAATTGGAATTTGTCAGTCTTAACGTCCCAGTTAGATCCTATTATATTGACAGGCGTAATTTCCTTACTATGTTGTTTTGAATCAATCTCTCATTGACTTTCGAAAACTGAACTTGATATCGTTTGTGTTCCGTTTGATAATGTATCTTTCTCAATTCGATCTTGTAAAACCTTGGATTTCGAATTCCATTTACGCAAAACAAATCCACCCTTCTTCATTACCTCTTGAGATTTATTGTAAATGTCCGATGCTTCTTGATCATTATCAGCTCCTCCTGCGAAGTCGACAACGTAGAGCGATTCTTTTAAACAGCTAGGGTATAACAGCACCTTTTTCGTCATGTTGTGATAAATATGATTTTGTATCACAGTGGACAAAATTGGTGGGCTCGGTGTTAAGCCGAATACAAGGCGTCGGAATTGGAATCTTTTAATAGTGGGATTGTCCTTTCGAATGTCTTTGAAGCAAAGGAACCTAAGTATACAACGATCGGATGGACTAATCTGCACCTGATGAAAGGCCTTTTCAATAACAGGAACAACCCCACTGGATATCTTCTGAATTTTATTATAGTATCAAATAAAGGCGGTATAAGGTTGGGACCCTTTTGTAAGCATTCATTTATGGATGGACTGTCTATATCCGGTCTTGCTGATCCATCAAAAACCACTCGTAGTTTTGTAGTCTCTCTCTCGGACTTCAACACTCCATGATGTGGCAAGTAGTAACCCTCGTTGTCGCCTTCTTCTGGTACAGATTCAATGATACCACTATTTATTTGCTGCTGAATGACTTTATTATATTCTTCCACAAGAGTGTTTTTCTTCAGACGTGAATGCAGTTGTCGGAATCTGTTGACACACATACCATATCCTGTTGACTTTGGAAAACAGTTCTGTTTCCAAGGAAGATTGACTTCATATCTTCCTTCACCTTTATCAAAATGTATCTCGGGTAGAAATTCCGTTGTCTGGGTTTCACTAAACGTATCATTCATGGTACAAATCGATTCGGTCTCCCAGAATCTTTGAAAACTATCTGTCAGATTATCATCTCGTTTGATGCTGCCGGGCAATAGATATGTTGCAGGTTTTTCTCGTTCGATTACTAAGTGCAATAATATTGCATTGTTAATTTTTCCCGTGTCTCTCAAAGGCCCAGAGAGAACCTATCAAAATTTGCTGTTAACAGCCACTGGACCACCTTTTCCTCTTACAATTTCCTGAATTACAATATCGTAATAATAATCAGATCCTATCAAAATGTCGATTTCATCATGACTGTTCTCGGCGAGAGAGGAATCAGCAGGATCCAATCCTATCAAATGCGGATATTTATCGAGCTCAATTTTGGCAGGAATAGGTGAACAGAATTTCTCAAAACGAGGAGCTGAAATTTCGATATCTTTGCCTTCTCTGCCTTTCAGGTTTTAAACTAACAACACCACATTTCTGTTTTGTGAATTTATCCTGCCCAAATGTGTTTAAGTTAAGCGTTTCTTACTTTACTGGTTGAAGGCCAAGTCGTTTCTTCAGATGATTGGTTGCGTATGATCTTTGACTACCACTGTTTAAAAGCACACGAACAGGAATAGCTCTGTTGCTATGTTGAGAATAAGCATATGTCACGGCAGCTTGCAAAAACACCTTTCATGAGCCGTTGGACGTTGTAGTTGTTGTGAGGTTCAGCGTTTATTTTTTCTCTTCTTTCGCTTCTGGTTTGTTGATTCTTCAGGATTGATCTTTCGAAGTGTTTTGGTAGCTTTAATACAAATAGATTGATGGTGCTTGCCATTGCACCAACGACAGAGTCTGCCATTTTCACATTTATGTGCACAATGACCACCTTCTAAACATAAATGGCAACATTTCTGATCTCTTAAAATGCCCTTTCGATCAGCCACATCTTTCACATGTTCGCACGATGCTGAATAATGATATTATCCACAATAGACACATTTTATCTTTCGCTCATTTTTCCCATCTTTAATAAATAGACTTGCCGAAGATGAGCTGTAATTCCGCAGTCGACGTCGATTGGTTTTCCATACTTCATTTTGCTTGCGAATGTCATTAAAACTAGAATTGTTTGTACGAACACTCTCACTGATCTCGCATGCTTTCACTTCCTCTTTTTCGAATAATTTCCAGAATATTGTCAATTTTCCAAAGTTCACTGGCAGTCTTTTTACAACATGGATTCGTAACTCAGGTGGTAGTTTTGACATGATAATTGGAATAAGTACACTACCATACTGTTACGATTTTACTCCAAGGGACTCAAGCCCTCTTACGTTAACTAATATTTTATCATACACTCTTCGAAGATCGCCTACCTTTCCAGTCGAATAATCGGGAAGTTTTAACATTTCATCCATGTGGGTGGATAAGACAACTTGTGTATTCCCATAACGTTGTTTGAGAAAATCTATTTCAACTTTATAGTTTTCTTCAGTGAAAGCCAACTCCTTAATAACCAGTAATGCTGAACCCTCCTACAAGAATATAAGTAATTAAATTTGTCAATGCTTGACAAACTTGTATTCTTATGGACAGCATTTTTAAAACTATCTCAAAATGGTTGAAATTCATTAATTTCTCCTCTGAACCCGGCTAAAGTTAACTTTGGAAGCTTCGTTTTTGCACCATAACCTATGACGTAATTTCGACTTGATTGACTACTGGGTGCTGGACTACTAGGGTCTGGGTGAATTAAGGTTGGGTTACTAGGTGTAGGATTTTGGGTTGGATTAACATTGTTCTGTTCGTTTATTGTTTCATCATTGACATTACTTTCAGAGGAAATTTCATCTACATCCGTTATTTCTACTTGCGGAGTATTTTGACCAGGTATAGATATATCGTGAATAGGTACTTTTCCCGTATCGTCGCAAAAAAGCCTGGATATTTGTCTTTTAACATCAAGAACTCGTGAATTTAGTTCCTCGAATACTTCAATCTCATTTTCTATTTCTTTAACTTCGCACAACTGTAAGATTTCTTCGACGAATTTCTTTACTACTTGTAATTTTTTCTCTCCATTTGCCAATAATTCCTTTGCTTCGTTACTGTGTTTCGTTATAACTGCTCTGTTCCCACGACGGGTAGCCTTTTTCCTTTCAAATTGATCGGTCATAGCGCTAAGACATAACTTTTTCGATAAACCAAAGACGCGTTGCCGTGACGTTGGGCGCTATGTTTGGAACTTGCATATATTTTCTGGTATTATTACATGAAGTATTACAATAACAAATAAATGTAACAGTAATGTTTCGTAATCTGTCACAACTCGAGCTTCAACTTATTACTCGCACTTTGAAATGCAATAAATTGAAATAGTACAACAACAATAATGAAAATTGAAAATTGTATTGCAACACAATGTTGAAACATTATTCTGAGGACGACCAAATATCGAAATCGACGAAACACGAGCAAAAACCCATTTATTGAGCTAATCATTCAAATAAACACTTAAAGGACATTGGCAACCAAAATTTTTATTACTTATATCTATTAGGTATACTTACGGAATATTTAATTTCATATTTTGGCCGGTTTGTCACGTTTAGTTGCTGAGAAAATTTGATTGAATTATGAGAAAATTTGAACAGTTGTCCGCCATTTTGAAAATAAGCGCGTATGCTAATTTATGCCACAAAATACATTATCTGACGTCATTGGCTCGGTAAACGCAATCTCATGACTATAAACAATACCGTGTATTAGCACGCGTAGTGCATTTTGAGCCAAAACAAAAGGCAGAAAAGTTTTACCAAGTATGTAACTTGTTTGTAACACTATTCCTCATAGTATATATCCTACTCCGTGTTAAATAAGCGCAGAAATTCGAGTGTAACAAGGCAAATACTAATGCAATATTTTATGATCAATTACCTGTATTGTAAATTGGGCCATTTCTTGCTTTTCCAGTCGCTCAATATGTTTTTATCTGATAGTGTAGACTTCTCTTGTTTGATTGCGAAGAGTGTTGGCCAGTATAACGCTCAAAACGACATATTTTTAGCTAACATAACACGCACGCAATAGAATTCTCTCTTGTTGTTTTGGTGCTACCCAGCCAATGACGTCACAAAGTTCATTGACCTTCGAGATAATTTTTCAAAAAAATTTTTCAAGATGGCGGCGAAACTGGCCGAAACACAAAGTTTGCATGCATTTTACTCGTAGACTAAAATGTTCGAGAAGGAAATGATAATATTTTCATAGTTCGGTTGTGAAGTAGGATTGAAATAGCCAATAAAAATTTTCGTTGCCATTGTCGTCCTTTAATTAATATAGGTTTGAAGGTCCGTAGTGCAAATATTTTATCAGTATCTTTAGCCCATTTACACCAATAATATTTAAAACATTAACACGGTATTTGTATGCGCCATATTGATCGCAAGTGAGCTTTTCAGCAAGAAATCGACATGTGACCAGGGGCGGATCTAGGGGTCGTCAAATCAGTCGCGCGACTGAAGTAAAAATTGCCTACTTAAAAAAATTTGACTCCAGCTATCTATAGTGGCCAGTAGATCGAGTTACTAAAATTTTGAATCGTTACCGGTAGTCCAGTTATACGTTTCATGCTGCGGCAGAGCTTCGGCAAAGTAATGTTAGTCAGTCACGAACAGCGGTCTTACGCATGAAAGTTGACGGATTCGGGGGTTAAATCCGGCTATCTGATTGGCTGACACGCACTTTTCCATGGTTACGGACATTTGCGACGGATCTGTGGGGAGGCCTGACGGATTTGCAGATTCAGGGGCTCTGTATGAGCCTTCTGATTGAACCATTTAAAAAAATTCTGCACTCTCATTGGCTTATGTTTTCGATGGATTCGCAGCGTGAGGTATTCGTCAACACCGCAATAGTGTTTACCTCTGGGTATTTACTATTTCGAACGTTTACTATTACCACTGTGCTATTACGAGCGATTTCTACCAGCGATATCTGGAAACATTTCGACAATGTTCAGTTTGCGATTGCGGCAAACGATTTGAAAACTCTACACAACGTTTGTATACGGAGGCTACGGAGCTTGAAAAGAATATCGATGCCTCACGGACGAATTTTGTTGACAAGCTACTGAGCGGCGCCATCAACAATACAAGCAGAAGCCTCGCTAGAAATTCTGGCCCAGATAACCACTGGTAGAGAAAGACAAAGCTTGCACTGCAATAAGGTAGATAAATTTATGGTTTTATAGTGATGTATCTTTAGTTCATATTAAAGGTTTATAAACCGGAGTACCAAGCCATCGGTGTTGTTAATGATTGTCTGACATATGATATTTTAATATATTCGCTATGCTGCATGCATTGCTGTATTAGCACAATTCTCGCGTCAAGAAGCTAAAATATGTTAAAATTCAATGTTTACATTGTAAGCATTTGTTGATTCTCATGTTAATGAAGTTTTATTTAAAATTTCTTTATATTTATGCATTAATCACACATGTACGCCTTAAGAGTATTGTTTATCCATAGCCTATCGACATGGCTTGTTTAATAGACCGCATTGGTCTGGTGTAACATAATGATGTGAAATATTTAATTAGGTGGCTTGAAAAGCTCATTGACTGGTAGCCATTCTGATGTTACTAGTTTATTAATAGTATATTTTGTGTTCAATATACAGACCACAGTAAGACTTTATTAATATTAATAGTAAGAGTTTATTTTATTAATATTTGACCGCTTAACATCTTTAACTCAGTTAATGAATATGTGGTTGTTTTTTAGAGCTACTGACAATTACTTGTATAGTTCTGTGTTTTTGGAAACAGAACAGTATATTTCCTTAATGCTTTTGCTGCCATATGATTTTAGAAGTTTTACAATGATACACTTATAAGTATATAGTACCAATATGACGACGATTCATTAATTCACAGGCAAACATGTTAAATTGCTGCTGAGTTTTAAATTAAAGTACTATATAAATTGTAACATATCTATAAAATTTTGTATTGAAATAGAATCAATATGTCTTTGTGCATTTGTAGTTTTTCTTACAGTGGATAAGAATCAAATGTTCGTTTGAGTTTATCAATTTAATCTAAATATGTTTTATAATTTGATTAATTAGGATTTAGGTTAATAGGTGGAGGAGGGATTCTCATTTTACGTACGGAAAATTTTAAAAATCTAGTGGCGGACTACCAGCATAAAAATTATTTAGCGCCCATTCCCCCCGCCGGGAGTTGACCACGCCCAGTCGAGACCACGCCCAGCGTCTGTAACGCCCCGTCCGCCAAAATATTTTTGACTGAGGTACGAAAAATCCTAGATCCGCCCCTGGGCATGTCAACTTGTCCTGTTTACTTGTTACAAAGGATACTAATAAGTTAATTGGAATATATGAAGACAAAAGTGTCTTATAAAAACTAAAACCTCTCAAACCTCGATTTTGGCTTAATAAAAGCGCTGGCATTCTGATTGGTTTAATAAAAGCGCTGATTGGTCGAGAAATTCCCCCTTGCTATGTAGCCGGTATATTGTGGAATCATGAATATTTATAAACCAAAATGTAGTCTTGTAAAGGTATTTGGGCTACATATATTACATAGTTATGTAAATATACACAATGTAAATTCCAACACAGGTACAGAACGTTCTGTTTCAAACTTAAAAGTATGAATGCAATAATTATCATCACTTATTTTACAAGTATTAAAATGTGTACTCGACTGTTGCTTGTATATTGAACTTGTCACTTGAAACTGTTTGGAATAGGCGCGGCATCTTCCGGTTGTCATCAATAGTTTCGAGACACATTGTCTCCAAAATAGACAGCCGATGCCCGATGTTCATTCGAAGTCGCCAAGAAAATATTACATTGTCCTCTTCCAAATACATGTGGCAATGTCAACACACAACAAAATGGGTCAAGGGATTATGTTTGTTGAGTGCGTTTGAATGTCCTGTGTGCTTGAATCTTGATATTTCTTGAATCTTGTTATTTCGTGGCCTTGTATGTCCGCATCCGGAGGGGTTACGGATTTAATGATGTATCAAGGGGGTGGTTGTCTATCATCGATACAGTATGTATGCAGATATTAATATAAACACAAAAATATAAACGATATATGGTCGTTAATCAATCTTCATTTGCAGCAGTTTATTAATGTTGGTGAGAAATTAAACAAAATAGAAACGACATATTTTGAATAAATCAGGCAAGAATGCACGCTTTGTTTCTTTGTAATGATATACATGATAACATGAATGCATTTATATTTCGATCTGCTGTTTAGTGCTCGATATAGAGGTATTGAAACAATATGATTTCATGAATTTATCGGCAGTTTTAATAGTCCACTGTCACGGCTATGATCTATTCGTCGATAATGTCTTATTTATACAAGGAGTGAAAATGTACTTTTAGTTTATTTGTTTGTGTGTCGATGTGCCAAGGTGATGAGTGTAGATCTAGTGTTCGTTCTACTCTAGATGGTTATAGCAATGTGCTTTCAGCACGTCTTTAATAATAAATAAATCAGGCTTTATAAGATTCCTATAGCAACTCAGTCTGGATTGATGTCTGCATATATTAACTTACAAGCAGTTACTTGCAATAGCATATGTTCAAGGTATGATGGTCTGTTTATATTTATGGAGGGGGGGACTTCAATGATTTAGATTGTTGCACTTCACTTGGTGGAATTAATATTAGAATGTTAGGGTTTGTAATCCAAGTGAGTATATATACACTTTAAGACCTAGCCAGGAACGACTGCAAAAAATGCAGCACAAAGTCCTCTGGTAAGAATTGAACCTACGGCCCTGCGATTCCGGTGCAGCGGTCTAACCAACTGAGCTACAGAGGCCACCTGTTGAGCTGTAACCGTAAGTTCATGTATATATAGGTAATCGGGTGTGCGGGTTGTGATCACTGAGCTATACTATATTACTGGAGGAAGTGCTCGGCAAAAAAAGTGTCCGCAAAAACATGGCGGATTTTCGCGCCATATGACGCCATTTCCATGACAACTGGTTCCTCCGGCTCATGAAATTACCACTGACCAGGCTCAATTCTGAGCCCGCTACAATTTTCACCCCCCCTGGTTTTATCAAAAATATTTTTGCTTTTCGACGTTTTTGCAGTAAATTCTCATTGTTTTTTTTATATTTTTTCGACTTTTGACCATTGGTTCAAAGATTTAAAAGTCGTACACACTATTCTCACCCGCGAAAGACAAAAAACCGATATGAAAGCCCCGAAAAATTTAGGCAAAGACGATATTTGTTGGCACAGCTATTCAGGTAAATTTTCACATACTATTGATATGCTTTTATTTTTAATTTTTGAATGATAGTGGAGTAAATGATAGAATATAATCCATTAGATAACAAGCTCTTTGTATAGTATATTATTTTCCGCCGTGTATTCAAAGTCTTGTCGTAGGCTACTGACAAATACAGAAACTTTGTTTTTATATTCAAAGTTTTTTTTTGTTGTTTTTTTTACTTTACTAGCTTTGTTAAATTGTTGGCGGACCATGGTTTTTGTTAAACAAATTTTGTTTTATTTAATTCAGTTAAATCAGTTTTTCCCTCGAATCA
>CACRXK020015505.1:1023-12155 GCA_902702795.2 Paramuricea clavata
CCCCCCCCCCCCCTCTTTTATCCATGCAGTCCCCATTCAAATAATTCTTAAAATCATGAAATATATTGCATTTCTCCAGTATTTTAACAAAATATAGTACAACACTAACTCTGAATATGGACATTTTTAATGGTATATATTATACTTATTGCATATATTTAGAACAAGTGCCTCCTCAATGATGCTTGGGAAACAATAACACCTTGAAACTGGTAGCTATTTCAATCCTACTGTATCTCCTTTTATATATAACTGGATTAATTGCCAATATATTCACATAGTATAATAGTTTGGAAATGGAATCAATGCTTGTATATTTTTGGCAAATGAGAAATTGTTATTGATCCACTATGACTCTTATTGCTATAAATAACATTGTTTCACATAGCAACAGACAAGGAAACATCTGTATTTAAATTCACTACTTATTTTTTATCCAGACACAAATTGATGCAAAAACTAGAGGGCACTCAGAGCCTGCATAACTCCGCCCACATTGAATTTCGGTCTTGTGAAATGCATCTAAGACAATAGATAATGAAGGCTGAAGCTTCATGAGGTTTATCATCTCATTATTGTCATCTTAGTACTATTATACACGTCCTAAACACGCATTCAGTGAGTTTTTTTTAATTGACCGGGAAAAGCAAGACAAAATTTTGTTCGTTTTTCGTTCGATTTTTAACCAAATTCAACCAAATTTTAATCAGTTCTTTCTTAGCCGATGCGAAATGCATTCAAAAAATTTCGTATGATCATGAAATATGTTTGGTATTTCTTGAGTTATCATGCTCACAGACAAACGCACACACACACACACACATACAAACCCAGATGATCACACACATACAAACCCAGATGATTACACAACCTCCTGGCGGAGGTAATAACCTCCGGGCGGAGGTAATTATTATTCTATAATTTTATACAGATGCTACAGAAACACCTGGCATCTTAAATTTTTATAGATAACTCCTTTTACAAAAGCACAAAGACCACGGGCTACAACATGTTGAGTGTTGACCATAATTGATAATGTGCAGTTAAGTGACCTCTTCGCACATATTTGCCAAGTAAACATGAAACGGAAGATCTAATGTACTGTATTGTTTACTTAAAACTTCAAGTTTTTAACACAAGCAAAAGCTGTTACTCCAAAGTCCTGGCGACAATATGTCAATTTAACAAAACAACGACAACGTGTGCGATGATTTCATTTAGCCAATTCTTTCATGGTTAATATCATGGAATAAATACGAAACTTGTTACGCCGTCGTTTCCACATACAATAATGAATATACTCATATTGTAGATCGACAAAGAAGTCATTCATAAATACCATGTCATTTTGTAAGTATATGCCCAACGTCCCAATACTTTTTCATGCCATGCTCGTACCAGACGCAAGAAATAATGACGGAGTTCTACATTTTCAAAACTGATAACAGAACAGTTCTCAGTTTGCAAACATACAAGCAACTAAATCTCATCAAGGTTATGCACAGTCTGAAGTCGGACAACTTGGTCAGCGGTTGTTCAACGAAGCAGATTAAAGAAAATTACAATAAAGTTTTTCACGTACTTGGGAAACTAGATTAGTGTTATCGAATGCAATTGGATCTCTAAGCAGTTCCAGTCACTCAAGCCCATAGAAAGATTCCAACCATGTTACGTGGTAAGCTGAAACAAGAACTCGATCGCATGGAAAAAGAACAAGTCATTGTTAAAGTGGACAAGCCTGCAAATTGGGTACACTATCCAGTCATTGTCGAGAAGCCCAATGGGAAGTTTAGAGTCTGTTTACACCCGAGAGAGCTAAAAAAATATCTCGAGGAAGAACAGTACCAGTTACCAACGTGGGAAGAAATTTCAAGCAGATTGCATGGTGCAAGATTTTTCAGCACTTTAGGTGCTAATCAGGGGTATTGGCAGATACCTCTGGATTTTGAAAGCTCAAGATTGACGACTTTCAACACCCCGTTTGGGCGGTACCGATTCTTGAGAATGGCTTTTGGTATCCATTCAGCACGAGATGTATTTCACAAGAGAATCAACCATCTATTCGAATATCTCGAAGGAGTCGAGCCCGACATAGATGACATATTGGTTTGGAGAAAAAACGATAGAAGAGCATGATCAGAGATTACAATCTACCCTAGACCGAACCAAGGTAATCGGAATGACCCTCAACCCTGACAAGCTAGTGCAAGTTTCGTGTAACAGAGGTAACCTACCTTGAACAGAAACTAACGGGAAGGGGAGTACAACCAGATCAGACGAAAATCGAGGCAATCATAGACATGCCAGCGCCGCAAGACAAACTAGAAGTGTAGAAGCTACATGGAATAGTGAACTACCTTGCAAAGTTTATTCCAGGAATGTCCGAGATTACGGCACCGTTGAGGGAGCTTTTGAAGAAACATGTTTCTTGGCACTGGACGGCGAATCATCAAGCTGCATTTGAGAAAATAAAAGAAATTTTTTCAACCGATCGCGTTCTGAGATACTATGACTTCACGACGCCAGTTGTACTACAAAAGGGTGCCTCAAGTAAAGGTCTTGGTGCGGTATTGCTGCAAGATGGGTTCCCTGTTGCTTATGCCTCCAGAACGATGACAACGAAACAAGAGAGATATACGCAGATAGAAAAGGAACTTTTAGCTGTGGTTTTTGCGTGTGAGATGTTCCACCAGTATATTTATGGGAAAACAGTCGAAGTTCACTCAGATCATAAACCGCTGGAAAATATCCTAAAGAAACCTTTGGGTGCGGCTCCAGCAAGATTGCAGAGAATGCTTTTACGATTGCAGAAGTACGATATCAACCTGATCTACAAACCAGGAAAGCTTCTCAAGGTCGCAGACACTCTATCAAGAGCTCAGTTGGCTGAAACTGCAGAAGAAATCAGCGAGCAAGATATGAAATCCCAAGTTTATCTCCTTTATGCGAATCTACCATGCTCCAGTGAAATCCTTGAGAAAGTGCGCGAAGAAACAGCTCGAGATCCTATGTCACAGAAGATTATCAGAATGATTCGAGTGGGATGGCCGCAGTCGACGAAAGCTTTGCCCGAGGATCTAAAAGACTACTGGAATCACAAATTGAAACTTACTGAAACCCAATTAATCATTCTCAACGATCAGAGAATATTAATACCACTAGTCTTGAGAAGAAAGATTCTGGACAAATTGCACGAGGTTTATCAAGGTATTGAAAAGACGAAGCAACGGGCGAGACAATCAGTTTTTTGGCCACGAATCAATAAAGACATTGAAGATTTGGTATCAAAGTGTTCCCATTGTCAAGAACAAGAAATGTTAATCCAAAGGAACCGCTAATTCAGCAGGTAATTCCACTGTATCCATAGCAAGTTGTCGGAAAGGATATATTTCATTGGCAGAACAAGGACTATCTATTGGTAGTGGACTACTGCAGTCGATATTGGGAAGTGGTCAGACTCAGAAATATGAATGCTGAATATGTCATAGCTGAGTTGAGAAAGATATTTTCACGGGATGGAATTCCAGAAGAAGTGATGTCAGACAATGGTCCACAGTATGCTTCACGAGAGTCCCAAGAGTTTGCAAAGACATGGGAATTCAAACACGCCACATCAAGTCCAAGATATCCTAGAAGCAGAAAAAAACAGTTCAGACGGTAAAGAAGTTGTTATCGAAGGCTTTAAGCAGTCATCAAGATCCATACCTGGTCATTCTGGAAAACCGAAATACCCCAGTGGACGGATTCGCAATTCCAGCTCAACTACTAATGAGTCGAAATTTGAGATCAACGATTCCCTCATTACCTACCCATTTCAAGCCCGAAATTGTGTATGCACAAGAATTTCAAGATAATCGTGAAAAAGTACAGCAGCAGAGAGTATATCATCATAAACACGCCAACAGTCTTCTTTCACTCGACGAAGGTGAACACGTTCGAATGAGATACTGGAAGAGTTGGAAACCTGTAACGGTGACGAAGAATGCCAACGAACCACGTAGTTACATCAAAATCCTAAAGGACGAAAATATCCAAGAAATCGAATTCAGTTGCTCACGTTGAACAATCAAATTAGTTGACAACTTAAAGATAGAGAAGAAGATAATGAGGTAACAGTAGGTTTAGGTAATGAAACGGACAGTTTAAGTTCAAGTCACAAAAAGTTTGGACAATCGAAAGAACTGAGTAAATCATATAACTAGAAGTGGTCGTGTATCGAAAACACCTCAAAGTCTAATCTATAGTTAGTAATTGTTTTCAAGTAGAGTAATTCGAACATTTGAACATTCAATATACTAATTCGAACATTTGAACATTTTTTTAAGAAACTGAAAATGTAAAAAATATTATGTAAATTTAAATAATTAGCTTAAAAGGAGAGTTGTAGTATATTCAAATTAGTTAGATTGTTAATTATCATAATTACTTCGTGGGTGTATTTAAATCATCACGACAATAAAGTCAGTTGTTGTTTGTAAGTCAGCGTGTGGAGTCATGACATAACATTACAGTTAGGTGCCAATTGCTAAAACCACATCCATGTCTGGTGCTATGCGCCCACCCATAACCTCGTGCTCTGGGGCACAACTTTTTCCACGCTTCCTGCAACGAGCCTTTTCATATTCCTTAATTCAACAGCCTCGTTCTATCGCGCATGGCATAAACGAATGAATAATTGGACTCAGCGTTTGAGTTCAAAAATTGGAGCAGATATAAGCTTAAGAAGCTTAATAGCAATGGAAATGCATGTTGGTGGGTTAAAGCGGGTGCGATTCAGAAAGTCTTTGGGAAGTATGATGACGGAGAGACTAGCCGTAAACAGTTTCGTAAACGTACAATCTGTGACAATATAGATTGGGACAATCTAGTTTGACATGCATTCGGTTGTAATATACCATTTCCAGATACATATTTTCAACCATCCCTCCCCCCCACCCGTTTCAATGTTGGCGCTGCGTATCCAGACATCAGATTTTTGTTGGCCCAACATTGAATTGGAGGAACGGGGGGCGCTATTCCTTTCAAATTATATGAAATTACAGCAGCTGTCCCATAGTTTCTGGCAAAGATTGTCTTGGTGGTGATCAATGGTGTTTGGAATTTGGTAATTAAACATTTTAGTTCTAAGTTTATACCGCCGAATAACATATATTCCCGTATCAAAGGATATGTGGGCAAAGTTTTGGTAGTTTTAGATACTATCCATTCATTCCGGGGGGAGGTGTTAATTTTAACACTTTATATACTATATATAGCTATAATGCTTAATAAGCACATTTATATTCACGTCTAATATCATCATCGCTCTCTTCCTTGTGAAAAATCCGCGGAAATTTACTCAAAAGTTGCATGCTGTCTTTGGAATGATGCAAAAGGACATAATTGGGACGAACAGGGAACAGAACTATTCAGAAATAATCGGTTTGTGAGTCGAGTATGTTTAATAAATCTCATCTCACGACATATCAAACTGCGTGGAAAGACAAATGAATATGCATTGTTATCGCCAGTAGTAATATAGGGGCCGTTCGACCCGGATTTTTGAGGTGGTGGATGAGGTGGTGTGAGGTGGTGGAGTTTGAGGTGGTGGAGTTTGAGGTGGTGGGTGTCCACCACCTCATTTATAATTTATACTCGTACAATTGAGGAGGAGTAATGACGTCACTCATTAATATACGTCATAATTATATGCAATGACGTCACGCGGGCGAGCTTAAACACGATCGGGCGAAACTTGCTGACTACGCATTTTTTTAGCGTCCCCCACGTGTATGATACAATTGAGGGATTAATGTTGGCTTACTATGATTGGTTGTTTGATTTAACGAGCGTCTGTATAAAATCGACAAGCGTCTTGTAACAAGCATAGTTCTGCATTAGTTCTACATCAGTCATGGAGTGTCTACACGGAAAAGCTGCTGCTTCTACAACTACAAACAATGGTACATTTTGGTTTTGTGGGGAAAAACCAAGCTGTGAGTTCTTTTGCCCAGGCGAAAATTGTTATATGTATACGAAAGCTGTAGCTGCGTTTCGTGCAAGTGGTTCTATACATCCCGTATGTCCTACACATCATAAATTTGCAAAGTTATGTGTGGTCAAAGACACAATGAAAGATAATTACGGACGACCCTTCTTCGTATGTTCTGAGCGAAAGAATCCCTGCAAGTTCTGGCAATGGGAGGCGTATTCGAAGGTCCAAGACCGTTATGTCAACATGGAATGGTGTGCTGTGAACGAAAAGTCAAGAAAGATGGTCCGAATCAAAACCGTCTGTTTTACTGCTGTCCGAAGGACGACTCTTGTGGTTTCTTCGAATGGAAGCAACAAGGTCCTCGGGTGACCAACACTGGCATCATGCTCTTCAGTAATCCACTACAATACCAGTACATGATTGAAGAAACAGGAGAGACATTTAATAGTTCTAAATCTAACACTAAAGAGGCCAATGATGAATTTCGTAGATTTGGTTTAACAAGTGAACTTGATAAAATAGACCTCTTGTAATAATAATACGTTGCTAGTTAATTAATGTAAATTTTGCTTATATTTACTGAAATAAATACTGTGTATCTCATTTGTTCTTCAATCGTTGTGGTGAGAGTATCATGGATAACATAGATATTATTTTTGATGAGTTGAAACGAAATGAAATTGATATTGATAAGCAAACTTTATCGTTTCATATAAATACAATTCTCGACCGCCATCGAGATCTATATCGTGCAGTGAATGCTCGTGATCTAAACCTTGACCAAATCTACAGAGATATCAATGTAACAAACTTTGGTTGTATTATTGCCTATTTAGCTTTGGTGTGTGTACAAAATGATAGCGAGGAATCTATTCGTCACAATGTACAAAAAACCATCAAGGCATGTCGAATTTTTACTATTCCCAAACATTAACGAAGTAAACGTCCATTTTTAATAACGCTCTCACTCACACTGATCGCTTTATATATCAGTCTATAATTACTGCCTGTTTCATTTTGTTCAAATCTTTGAGGAGTGAGGATGCGTTGCTGTAAAGGTTTACCACAAATTTCTCTTCGAAACATTTTTCGAAAAGTGCGCTGTATTTCTACTTGCTGTGGTGGAAAAATTGTAATTCAAGCCTCAGACATCGATGGCGGAGAAATATCTAAGCCAGATCTATTACGATCCAGAAAGCCCCGCAAGTTTTGGTGGCGTAGATTCCATTTATCGTGCCGTGAAAAACGAAGGGAAATATGAGATATCGCGGAATAAAATACGCCAGTGGTTACAAAAGCAAGATACCTATACATTGCATAAATCTGTGAGATATCGCTTCAGGTGTAACCGTGTTATAGTTGGAGCCATGGATGATGAGTGGGAGGCAGATTTAGTCATTATGGATTCATTAAGTCAACAGAATAATGGGTACAAGTACGTTTTAACTGTTATTGATGTACTCAGCAAATATGCGTGGGTTGAAGCGATAAAAGCAAAAACTGGGAACAATCTTGTCAAAGCTTTTGAGAAAATAATCAAGAAAGGCCGTAAACCGAAAATGTTTCACACTGATAAGGGGACGGAGTTTATCAATAGACAGTTTCAAATCTTTTTGAAGAAACATGGCATTCGATTTTTTACGACGTACAACGAAACCAAGGCATCGATAGTAGTAATACCCCCCCATATGGAGTACAAAGGGATGCCGCCAATGACGTCACGCCGCTCCGAAAGTAATTAGTATGCAAGATATGTGACGCAACTTTGCAGGCCCTAACCCTAACCCTGGGCCAACTGTGACAGGTAGCGCGACCAATTAACGCGGGCACGCCTGTGCCAAACGTGACAGGTAGCACGACCAATTAACGCGGGCAGGCCTGGTCTAGATTGTGTTTTTTTTTTCGGGTGATTAAAACCTGCTCTTGCGATAGCTCAGTTGGTAGAGCGGAGGACTGTAGTTCCTTAGGTCGTTGGTTCAAGCCCAGCTCGCAAGATTTAAAAACAGGCGTTCTTTTTCGCGGAAAAATGTGTATGTATTTCGGAGCCTAATTCAAAATAACCGGAAACTTTGAAAGCTTACAGCGAAGCATATAATCTAAATAGCTTGGAGTTTGGCTCGAAGCCGGTCCGTTCGAAGCATAGTCTTTAGTTGACAATGCTTGGTTCATGTCTACACGGTAAAGTTACTACCTCTTCGACTACGAAAAATGGTACATTTTGATTCTGTGGGAAAAAAACTTTTGGAACAGTTGTAATTTATTTTGTCATAAAAAATTAATCAAATGTGCGGTTGCTATATACGTTGTTATGTGTTGTCGGTCATTAGCGGCGCTTGGGTGCATGCATATATTAATGTACGACATAGTTGCACTCAGACGGGCGGGTTGCGCGGATAGGAAAGATCGGGCTTTGCGGGCAAAAACTTACACAAGATTTCAGTTTTAAAATTGCATTTATTTCTTCAAAACGTTTTACAAAATTTAGTACGGTCTACTTCTCAGAGCATAACGTTTAGGTGTTTTTGTTATTTTTATGTTTCTAATCGTCACTTGTTTGAGATGTTTCGCTTTCAGATTCATCGTCGTGGCTGCTTTCATCATCGCAGTCGCTTTCATCTTTCCTAATCCATTTGAGACGTCTTGGATCTTCTTCCAGTTTTTGTTTCTTGACTGGTGATAGATTGCTGCGTTGACTTCGCCTTCTTTTGCTTCCATGTCCTGTTTGACGCAGAAGAGTCCTTGCTCCTTGCTCAACAAAGTCTTTAACAACTTTCCCTCTGTGAGCCTTTACAGATTCTCTTACATTTTTTCCTTGAAGTACATCTTGACCAACTTCTGTGGCTGCTTGTAATGCTCTTTTGCCAACAACTTTAACTCTTTGTTTGAATAGAGGGATAGCATATCTTGCAAGGCTCTTGAAAATGCTTCCGATCCCATATCCCCTTTGCATACGTGCACCATAAAACCCAGCGATATTCCCACCACGCTGCTGTCTCAAGAAATGGTCTTTCAATAGTTTTGTGTCTACAACAAGCGTACCTCTCACCATGTTGATGTGTTCAGTTCAAATTCACACAGTAAACTGATCACATATCACTTTGTTCGCCTATTTTATGGTAAAAAAGTCTTTTATCCGTACTAACATCCATAATTTCGTCACAATGACAATGTTGGCAACAGGCGATTACATGCGTGAAATTTCCTTCGGACAGTCGAAAATCACAGATCGTACAGTGACACCTCTTACAATTTGGATAAAAGTCTGTCCATGTGCATATAGGACATGTGGCCAAATGGGAGATGTCTAGATCTTTGTTACAACCGTTACAAACTGTGTCCATGTCTTCAGACTCATCCTCGGATTTATCAGACTGTCTATCCTGGTAGGACCACTTATGGGCTAGCATTGTAAGCACACGCCCATTTACGATTAGGCTTTTATCAATTTCCAATTTTGCAAGACCTTTGAGAAATATATTCAGTCCAGCCGGTTCCGGAATTTCAGTATTATATGGTAAAACAGTATATTGCAAAAGATCTACAATATTTGTTCCACGTATATTCTGTCCTTTGTATACAATTTCCCCTTGAAGATTCCATGTGAGAATATCCGTGGATGTGAGAATGCAGTAAAGAAGTTCTTCCGCATTGTTTTTATCAACATTATCGTTTAAGTGTCCAAGTATATCTTCAACACGCCAATGTCTCGGAGATGATCTTTCCTTGCTGTTCATGGTTGGAATGACGATGTGAATTAATGATGATTGTTTTATACTAATTCTGCAAGCCCCTCTAAAAGTGGCGCAAGTAGCAATCCTAGAAAACCACTCCCGCGCTGAACAAGAATTTTCCTTTTCTTTCTAAAACTCCTACTGCTGTCCGCCAAGTCAGCGAGGTCATCTCTAAATGGTCCAAGTTTGTTCAATGTTCCTTTAGGATATGTAAAGTTTTCCAAGCAATTACATAGAAAGCGAATCTGTTCATGAGATGCAGAATTCAACAAAGCTTGTTGTTGAATTGGATGAGAAATACACAAGAGCTCCACAAACGGTCTGTGTTTGATATAACTGCTAGTCATCTCTGTTCGGCGGTCAGCGACGGAATGAAGATTTAGTTGGAAATAACATATTTATATATTAACGAAAATAGTATCTTAGGATATCAATATCTCAGGATATCAGTATTTTAGGATATCAGTATCTTAGGATATCATGAGTATCTTAGGATATCATGAGTATATCTTAGGATATCAATATCTTAGGATATCAGTATCTTAGGATATCAGTATCTTAGGAATATCAATATCTTAGGATATCATACATATCTTAGGATATCAATATCTTAGGATATCAGTATCTTAGGATATCATACAATATCTTAGGATATCAATATCTTAAGATATCATTATCTTAGGATATCATACAATATCTTAGGATATCAATATCTTAGGATATCAGTATCTTAGGATATCAGAATCTTAGGATATCAGTATCTTAGGATATCAATATCTTAGGATATCAATATCTTAGGATATCATTCAGTATCTTAGGATATCATACAATATCTTCGGATATATTATTTTAGGATATCAATATCTTAGGATATCATTATCTTAGGATATCAATATCTTAGGATATCAATATCTTAGGATATCAATATCTTAGGATATCAATATGTTAGGATATCATACAGTATTTGGGATATCAATGTCTTAAGATATCAATATCTTAGGATATCAGTATCTTAGGATATCAGTATCTTAGGATATCAGTATCTTAGGATATCATATAGTATCTTAGGATATATTATCTTAGGATATCAATATCTTAGGATATCAGTATCTTAGGAGGATATCAATATCTTAGCATATCAATATCTTAGGATATCAATATCTTAGGATATATTATCTTAGGATATCAATATCTTAGGATATCAGTATCTTAGGATATCATACAATATCTTAGGATATCAATATCTTAGGATATCATTATCTTAGGATATCATACAATATCTTAGGATATCAATATCTTAGGATATCAGTATCTTAGGATATCAGTATCTTAGGATATCATATAGTATCTTAGGATATATTATCTTAGGATATCAATATCTTAGGATATCAGTATCTTAGGAGGATATCAATATCTTAGCATATCAA
>CACRXK020015506.1:0-12155 GCA_902702795.2 Paramuricea clavata
CGACTAACCAATAGCAATGTTTTAGGAAAGTTACCTATCCGTGACTGGAACAATAGCGAAAATTAGAAATTGCGATTAGTGGATTGGCAAAAATACCATGCACACGTGACGGCGAATTAAGCACATATATTTGAATGAACGTTGACAACATAGATAATGGTTATATTGTTATTCTAATGAGTTTCACAGCCATCTTTCCTATGGTTTGATTTGGATATATTATTACCTAGTAATTATCTGTGCACATTTTCTGTCACGTTTTTCACCGGAGGTAGGTAGAAAATCACAAATACAGAAAAAGTATTTAAAAATTTATTTGCTCCCGATTTTTGTTTGAAAGTCCATTTTAATTTACGAAAATAATGACCATTTCAAACCATAGCCCATCGAAGGGAAGATGGCTATGAAACTTATTAGAATAACAATACAACTCACCTTCATCCAGGAAGTCATCCTGAGAGTCTCTTCTCTGTGTTTTTGCAACACCTTGTACTGTCGTGCAAAAAAAACACTTCTATATTAGTCCTTCGAAAATCTAGCATGTCAGGGAGCATTTGTTATCTTCTGCTTATCAGATTATTAACTACTTCAGATTATTAACAGATTATCAGATTATTAACTACTTATTAACGGAGCGCGAGGTCTTTAAAGAGAAATATTGGACCGAGGTCTTTTTCGTACAGACCGAGCCCGTAGGGCGAGGTTTGTACAAAAAGAAGTTTATTATATGACATTTATAGTCGAAAGATCGAAACAAACAGGAAATGCATGATTTGAAATGCATTAATGTAGCATGACACACATTTAATCAAAGAAAACAAAAAATACCATTGTATTCCTTCCTTTTCACTTGAAACCATTCGCAGATAACTTAGTAATAACAAATGAAATTATAATTTTCAATTAGTTTTGCTGTTTTGTTTTAAAATGCATGCGTCTGTTTTTACGTAATGGACCGTCGGTCCATTACGGGAAAATAATGGCCCAGCCAATCACAGTCCGCCATTTCACCGGACGTTGATGCTTGCCATTTAATAAAGTAATATTAATATCATACAAAATAAAATGTCTTCAAACCGAAGCAAGAAAGTTACACAACAGTTTTCAATGACTTTTCAAATTAGACTAAAAAATAAAACGTCAATTTTCGACTCATTGGACTGCATTCCCCATGAACAAAATTTTGATGTAGCCAAGTCTAGACAAACGTTTCATCACAGTTTGAAACAGCATCACAAAATTAGTAATATTCCAAAGTTTCGTTGCGAAATATTGTAAAATGCGGGTGATATAGCCCTGCGAAGTTTGCCGTTTTTCAATCATTTTGTATTACGCGCGGGAAATTGATACCTTTTTTCAGTTTTAATTTACTAGAACTTCCGACAAAAATCTCCAGATGCTTTCAAAAACCAGAGAATCACAATACTGTAAACTTCAACATCCTTAGAAATTGTAAGCCAAACATCGAAAAGCAAAATTTGCGGGAAAAGCTCACGAGCCCGCACTATTTTTGTGCAGCGTCAACGAAAGTCCACTCTGTTATAATTTTATAAACTTAGGCTTACAGTTACCTTTGGGTTCCAGACATTTCAAAAATTTTACTTCTTCTATTAATGGCTCACCTTTATCTGGATCTTGAAAGGGGTCATCCATAGAGTCTGTTCTCTGTATTTCTGCAACATAAATATGAAATTCTATATTAGTCGTTCAATAATCTAGCATGTTATAGGAAACATTCGTTTACTTCTCCTTCCGTGTCATTATTTTGCGAAAAAATCATTTCATAAAATTATTTTTTTATCATGCTTTTTATCAGATTTTAGTATAAATTCAACACTGACAATTTACTTTCAAGCGTTCTGATTGGCTCCCTCAGCAGTAACTCTGAGGAAAGAGTTACTGCTCAGACTGCTCTGAGCATGCAGTAACCATTGCTTTTACTATAAAAAGGCTGCCGAAAGTTCAAATTGTCTCTGCTGACCATGAAAGTCAGTATTTTTATACGGTCTAATTAGTATGCTAATCAGTTGTGCTGTAATCCTCGTAATATTAAAACCTCTCCGTTTTGTATGTTGTTTCCAGCTTGAGCCCGTATCTGTATTTATTTTGAGATCGTACGAACTACACTAAGTTTCCAAAGATCATCTCGCAACGAGCTGCCTGTAGCTCAATAGACCTTACCGATTATTCTCTTTTACACAATGACCTCGTTTCCATGTTAACTTATTTTAACAGGGGCAGATAAAGATTATATTCCCATGTTTTCCCGGACGAATTTGTTTCTTGCTGTTCTTAGGCTCAATAAGAAAGTAATTTTCAACCCTACTGAACACAAAACATGAGTAAGTATTTGACTCGAAAACAAGGCCATTGGGTAAAAAGTGACTAAACGGTAAGGTTTATTGCTACAGTACTGGACTCCAAGCCAAAGGCTACAGATTGGATTTTTTCAGCTTACCCGATATAGTTCCACACAGACATACATATGAAACAAGTATGGCACAAAGTAAGAATTTAAAGTACTGTCAATGCTTGCGACAAAAACAAATAGACTTAAAACTAGGATAAATGTTCATTAATGCCACAGGGATGAACAGTGCCAAGTTTAAAAATGAGGCGCATTTCACGTCTTTTCGGCTATCATTGCCGTTCCAGAAATGGGACAGAGAGCTCAAATTTTTATATCTGAAACACTGTAATTGCCACTATTAAAATGCCTGGCAACAGGCTGGTTAACACATTACCAATGACTGCACATGCATACCGATGCATGCTCTCCAAACCTTGTCCTCAAAAAGCTTCTAGTTTCTTCAATATATAGCATGCCACACATACTGCATGAGATGCAGTAAATGGGATGGTGGAAGATGCATGCACGCGAAATTGTTCTTAACATGATATTGAGATTTTGTTGCCGAAATGGTGGTAGCAGCATCTAAAACTCGTATGTTTTACACTGGGACATCCAACAATGAAACGTGCGATTCGAAGGCAACAAATCCTGTGGTTATACGGAGGTTATAAACTAGAGTTTCATGGATATTTTGTGTGTGTGGAGAAGAGACGAAGGGATTATTGGAGAAAATGGAGGATGTTTCAGGGTCGTTTTCCAAGATATAGAAATTTTCCCTAATCACATCTAAACTTTGAAATTAATTAAAAGGATTTGACACAGGGTCTTCAAGGGTCTCAGATCGGGGAATTTGGGGGGACGTTCCAAAAGACAGTCAAGAGAGAGAGGCGAGATAGCCACGTTGGACGATACTGATTTAATAAATTGTAATGAAGCATCGAATGAAACACGCAAGCTATGGCTGGAAATTAACGGCGTAAAGAAGCATATGTCCACGTTGCGACCAGTGAATTTACAAGCAAAGGTACGTCGATCAGTTAGAGTTACATCAGTTTTGTTTGGGGTATCATCTGGTCACCAGTGACAGTAGTTCACATCACAAGCATGGTAAGGTGAACTACTGTCACTGACTCACTGGTGAATACAGATGTAAAGTACTTGTTGAACAAGTTGACAAGTTCGACAGAATTAATAGGGCGCTCCTTATTGATTAAGTATAGTGCGTGGCAAGCGCGTGCGAGTAAACCTCGATATTTTGAAAATTTCAAAATAAATATGTTCACTCGTTGTATTCAAACGAAACTTTCTACATGCATGAAAGTGCTAACCTTGAATACTAAGAGTATTTGCTCATATTGACTTCCAGCAAATTCCGAAGAATTTAGAAGATATTCCAGTTTTTTCTCCAAATAAAATGAAGAATGTTTGGCCAAGTGTGATTAAATGTATGATTGGTTTGGTTTGTGTAATGTTTTGAAGGCACTTGACCCCCCGTTCAAAAGGTTATATTCGGTGCATGAGCATTTCAATGGTGGTTTTCGTTTTAATTAAAGGGGAGGGCACAATACTCGCTGAAATATTTACTTAATACAAACAATTGAATTATAAATATGAAATTGGGGCATGGTTAATTGACAAAGAATAATCCCAGTTTTATTAAAATTAACAGATTTTTCATAAATTCATGGGTTCTTTTATGGCATTTACATTTTATAGAGTTTTTCCAAGAATAGTCCTCGCATCCTGTGGTTTATCGGGCCTTCGTTATTACATTTACTTGCAGCAAAGTGTTCCTGTGGTCTTCCATATTTTCCCCAATGTATTAACGTAGTTTAACTCATGAGGCATTTGCACGAAATTTACATGCTTTTAAATTTAATAGGAGAATCTAAAATTAAATTTCCTTGGTTTACAAGACCATGTAAATAGAATATACAAACAATTTGCAATGCATCATGTTGCAGTCAAAATGCAAAAAATGTTCCGCTTCAGTATTCTGTTGTGTTTTACTGTAATTTCTGTTTGTCGGTGGCGGTTACAGATTTATCGACAAATACCGATGTAAAATTGAGTATTGTTTTTGCATATAATAATTTGTAGCAAAAGGATACATGTTTCGTTAGATTCATTGCATGCATAAAATGTGCGAAATTTAAATTTTAGTACGGAATTTAATTGCCAATAAATTGGTAACCCTTACAGAAAAATTAAAGTAGCTAAATCACAACTAGACACACGCAAATTGTGCTCGAAAATGTTCCCATTATTCTATTCCAAAATTGCTTCGACTTTATCCTATTATTCTTAAACTTTTCTCCTATTATTCCCAAAATTATCCCACATCAAATCAAACCAAGGCTGAGAGAACTTTATTTATATAATGGATGTGGAGCTGGAAATTTTGACAAGATTTTCAATTTTATTTGCATAATGGTTAAAGAAACAAATAATGCATAACGCTATTAGTCCAAAAATTCTACGTACACGACGTATTCAGAGACGGTATATACACTCATGCACGCCGCAGGTCCGTGAGCGGATGGTGCATATGTTAATTACGGAATGAAAATTGACGTTATACCGACATGTTTCCCTATTATTCCCGCTTTTTCCTATTATTCCCGGTTTCAAAAAATCCCTATTATTCTAAAAGAAATTCCGGCATAATGTGCATCTCCCTAATCACAACAGACTACAGAAGCGGAAGTGGATTTGTATTTTGACTGTAAAAATTTGTATTTTGACTGTAAAATTTACAGATAATACTATTGTTTGTGGAAACACCACGTACTAAATTTATTACAGCAAAGCTTTCGATCCGTATAAGCCTGGATCTTCATCAGTGTTATTACTGCAGTAATAAAATTGGTGTTTCCACAAACTGAATTATAATAGTATTCTATGTTTTATTGCCATGCAAACCTACAAAGAACTTAAAATGTACAGAGTATGTAAATGAAGTTTTACATGCATGTTTTATGTGAAAAGATGTGTAAATGATTTTTCGATACATATATACTGTTACACATCTTTTTACATAAAACATGGTAAACTTATTTAAATACTCTAAATTTTAACAGGATGCAAATTGTTTGTACATTTTATTCATATATATGGTCTTGCATGTAAAGTTCAATATTTCGTGCATGGTTTTGCAGAGCTTGAAAAAATATCTGCGACACTTACAATTATTTGACAATTCTTCGTAATATCACAGGGGGTCCAACTAAGAGCTGTGTTATGAAACATTAATTAAACGTAATATGAATAAAACATCATAACGTAATAATTATCACTTATTTACTGAGACCGAGGGAAATAGTGTGTTTTGTGGACCCGAGACCGTCGATGTTTCCCGAGGCGAAGCCGAGGGAAACATCGACGGTCGAAGGGTCCACAAAACACACTGCTTTCCCGAGATCTCAGCAAATAAGTGTTTTATTATATATCAATATTCAAAGAAACAACAAATTAAAGAACAAATGAACGTAAATACATGAAATATTTTATTGTTAAAACGTTATATTAAACACTGGCTACACTGCAGTTACTTAAAGCGAAAGTTTTAATTACGTACTAGGCATGTCCAAAGGTCGCATCTTCACGTGATGGCGCACGTGATTTTTTTTTTGTTATTCGCCGGTCGATAACGTATTATCTCCCTCTCGCGCTGTTGCGAGGGAGACAGCCTAATTTCGTCACTCTCACGTGATATGCTCTCAACCAATAAAACACTAGAAAAATGCGACCTTGACTATTGATATATAATAAATTTAAATTATTGCACTTACTTGTATAAATCATAAGAGCTTGCATTTACAACGAATAGCTTCAAACAAGGCGCTTATATATGCTCAGAAACACCAGTTAGAACGATTGTTCAAATATGGCGAATAAATTGGCAAAACGAAAATATTACATGACGTTCCAACGAAAATAACAGAAAGGATTGCGGGCGCGCGAGCGAAAAGGCGAGGGAAGAAATAAATATTAAAAAGGAATGAAACAAATATCACGTGCCTTTTTAAAATGCTTCTAGACTAACCGTTTAAGCTTTTTATGGTATTTTTAGGGCTCAGTAGAAGTTCTCTTACATGAACAAGCCTAGTCATTACCAAAAAAGCACTGATCAATCTAATTAATGTGATTTATAACAGCGAGCATTCTTGGCCATTTTCGCGAGATGTGTTCCATAAGTAGCCTGGTCTCATGACGTAATGACTAAATAATAATAAAACAAAATAATGTTAAAAAACCCCGCTGGTCGCTACATTTAAATATTTCATATTAGCCGGTACAGCTAAACATTGTTTATTTTCATTAATTAAGCGCGTAAGCGTTGTTGGATTTGGCAGGAGGCGTTTTGGAATTTTCCGAGAGACCAGGCTACTTATGGAACTCATCACACGATCGCATTACCGGTGTTTCATCCCTTCTATTAATATCAATATCTATTACCCTCGCCTTCCGCTCGCGCCCGCAATCCTTTCTGTTATTTTCGTTGGAACGTCATGTAATATTTTCGTTTTGTCAATTTATTCGCCATATTTGAACAATCGTTCTAATCAATGTTTCTGAGCATATATAAGCGCCCGGTTTGAAGCTATTCATTGTAAATGCAAGCTCTTATGATTTATACAAGTAAGTGCAATAATTTAAATTTATTACGTTATGATGTTTTATTTATATTACGTTTAAACAATATGTTTTATTCATATTCATAACACAGCTCTTAGTTGGACTCCCTGTGGTAATATTTCGCAAATTTAGGAAAAACACCCCTTACCAGAACACGGTTAAAACGTCCAGCATTGTTTGGTGGGAGGAAAGGGCACAAAAGTAAGTTGTCTAATGGTAAAAATAGGCACAACTATGGGAATATTTTAATGGGATATCGCTGATGGTTTTGATCAGGATTGTAAATATTGCACCGATATTGCACATATATATTTTTTTAAAATTCTAAACGATTGTAAGATTGAAATTCGAAAATTTAAACCTAGTAATACCGTTGAATCCCGTATCAGGACCTTAAGATTAACTTTTGCGGAAGACCGCTAATCGCAAACGGCAAACTTGAAATCGCATTCGAAGGTAAGTTCTATAAATTTTCGACAGCTAAGTAGCTAATTCATGCTTCAATTTTAACGCACAATTTACCCCAAATTCGAAAGTACGATTCGAAGCTTCCCGTTTGAGGTTTAAGTGATTTGAAAACATTATTCATTAACAACCATCAATAGTGCACAGTGTTTCAGTCATCGTTTGTTTAATATGAAATCTACCAAAGCTAATAAACTGCAAAACCAGGGCGTGGCTACAGGGGACTGGGGGATTCCGGACCCCGCCACTTTTCGTCAGGACCAATTTTGTAATTTTTCCAAAACTGAGGAAAAAGGGGGAGGATGTAACCGGGTGGTGTTTTTAATGGTAATTTTTACGAGTACAAATTATTGTTAATGGACGATACTCAATGCGCTAGACCTAAAAACTATAGATTTAAAATGTCTATGTTAAGCCAACTCGAAAGCTGCTATTGTCTAAACAAAGGAAGACTCTATCACAGACTTTCATTATTTGCTTGCCAAACCACTATGTTTGACTTATTCATAACTATAACAATGGAACTATAGTTAAACATGGGCAGATATCCGAGTTAGCTTTATCTGCCTATATCATTCTTACTTGGATTGCGAGCTGTAAAGACTGATTTAAAGAGTCACCCACCAACCACCCCATGCTCCAGCCTTTTCACTGATGTAACGAGATGGTATAAGATGGTACTTGGAAGTAATTACGGTATGTTATGGGCCCGCCTAGGGAGTGATATTGAATTCTCGGGAACATTGAACTATATTTAGATCCACATATAAATATTATCTTCGTTGGATATTAAACGCTTATCAACATTCACTAGACTGTTATATCAATGTTATTATATATTTAATAAAATAATAAATAAAGAATGAAGTGTTTGAAGCAATTGCTCTAAGTATGAGGTCGCAATTTTGCCATAGACCTCACGTTTTCTTTACGGAATTTGGCAACCTGGCATACAGCCAATTCCCATTTACAAAAATCACTCTATTTCTGCATACGAGTATATGTGCTGAGCCAGATCAGTGTTCTAAGAAATATTTCCCTGATTATTTTTTCCCAGGGCCCAGCTCAGAGTATATGTCTTGCAGGGCAGGCTAGGACCCAGCTCTAAATGGAGTATATGTTCTAGCCGACTCAGGACCCAGCTCAAAATCCGTAAAAGTGTATGTCTTGGGCAGATTAGGACCCAGCTGCAAATCAGTATATGTCCTAATCGACTTTCCCCAAGATCCAGCTTTTCAATACGAGTATATGCCCTGGGAACCGCTCAGCACCCAGCTCTTCGCAGATAAAAAATACAGTATATAGAGCAATTGTCCCACAGTTCCATAACCCCACAAACCTCGTGTTCTTATGCGTGTCGTTATATTAAATATATATATATATATATATATATATATATATATATATATATATATATATATATATATATTTATATTAATTTTATTAAACGGTGAGGACATTAATGCATCTATACCAAATATTTGGCTTTAAGATCATCATAAAACGTATCTAATACTATGCATAAAATTGCGTTTCGCAGACCATGCCTCCGGACGGCCGAACCCCATAGTTGTTCTTTGTATTGTACTGTTACGAAAGTATATCTAAATAGTATAAAAATAGTTCAATTTGCACCCTAGGTAATTATAGATACTAGTTACGTCAAGTGGAGAGATAATGAGCATTTTTGCTGTAAAACGCAGATAAAGTATATATCATTTCGGACTTGTGTAAAAGTGTCAATTATCTGTCCATTAGGCAAGATAAATGATTTGTCAAACTGTCAGAGTTGGACGATAGCCTTGCATGGTGGGCTGTTGTGTTTACATAATTCAAAGTCCAAGGCTGGTTCTTCTCTGACATGAAAATGTGCATGCTTAGGGCCTTTCTGTCAATCATTCTTCGGTATATTTCGCGCGGTTGAGTAAGAATAACATTACGCCATCAAAATCTTGGTTCAATAAAATTGTAAGTAAATTTAGTTTAGTAGGTAAAGTAAGGTTCACATAGGTATAGTTTGAAGTTTTTACTATGATATTTTGATGAGTATTTTAAGTTGCATGTGAACATGTTTTAATGATGATTGATTGAACAGCGAACCAACTCGACCAGTGCGACAACGCCTTAAATAAACAGAATGTGAGAGCTGGAACGAGCTAGCAACGCCAACCCACACTTTTAAACTTCAACGTTGATTGGCTGGATACAAATTACACCACTTGCTACATCACGTGTAGAAAGATCCCTCAACCGTTAGTATAAAAGGGCGTGTACGACCCAAATTCGTCAGTGGACTCAACGAAGTAAAAATTATGTATGAAAAGTTGTAGAAAGCTCAAACGAAACAAGACAAAACGAAGAAATTAACGAACAGATCACGAACAGTGAAAGCCAGTTGAAGGCTGAAGTGAACTCTTGAAAAACTACTGCAAGAAAACGAACACTAAGAACTGATAGTTACTAGAGATTGATTGTAAACGATTCCCTACCTCGCGTAGAAAAAAGAAATAAAATATATATTTCTAACAGTACAATTGCGCCTAGATTTGCGTTGGCTACCCCTTGTTTAAAACAGTCGAAATCAAAATCGCGTGAGGGAAAAATATATCAAATGTGGTAAATGGGCAGGGCGGGAAGGCAAATATATTCTGCAGTATGTCAATTGACATGTGTTTACCACCCGAAAGTGAGATCTTTCTCGCTGTTAGTAGTATAGCGCCTATCCCAGGAAGGAAGCCCCCCTCCCAATATCAGTTAAAATCAAATGTAGTGGTTTTTCAGATTATTTCGGTAATCTTCATTCTTATAGTATAGAGAGTTTAAGTTCGACTTCCGTTCTCATAGTTTTTGTAGTGGAATGTCAAAGCATTAATTAAGTTATCACGACAGATAAAGGACAGAACACACTAATTGTCCCTGAAAATGTGCGGTATACTAAACGGCAGCTGAGCTACAATTCCGACTCAAATATGATTCACGCAATGCTAATAAACACATAATTTACGTGTTAATCGAAAAAAATATAAAATACCTGATTTATATGAGTTTATCTTACAATTCCCACAAGCGCATACGCATGACCTGTTGTTAGTATGGTCGAACTTAAACTCTCTAATTATTGACTCACCTTCATCTTCCATGTCGCTTTGAGAAAAGCTTTTATTGCTAACAATTCGTCTCATCCCCGTTCTTGCTACTACAACACCAAATAACGGGCAAGCTTTATAAAAACAAATTAGAATTCTCATATTAGTCGCTCGAAAATCTAGCTTGTAAGGGACCATGCTTCGTTACGTTTTGCTTCTTTGTCAGTATTTTACAAAAATATCGATCGTAGCATGAAAGTGATTCATCTATCATCCTATCATGTCATAGTGATATAATACCAAAGGGATAAGAAGTGTGTCTGTGATGATAATTTTCCAAAGTTTCTTTGCCAAATGTTGTAATAATGATGATAATTTTCCAAAGTTTCTTTGCCAAATGTTGTAAAATGCGGATGATATATAGCTTTGCGAAGTTTGCCGTTTTTCAGTAATTTTATTACAAACGGGAAATTGACAGCCCCAAATTGCTCAAAGGGTATTGGGCTGTCAATTTCTCCCGCGTAATGCAAAATGACTGAAAACCGGCAAACTTTGCAAGGCTATATTATCCGCATTTTGCAACATTTCGCAACGAAACTTGGAATATTATACTAATTTTGTGATGCTCTTTCAAGCTGTGATGAAATTTTTGTCTAGATTTGTTTAGATCAAAATTTAGTCTGTAATGCAAATGGTCCCATTATTCAATTAACATTCGTTAAATGACTCGGCCTAACGAATTTTTAAATTCTTCAAAAAATTTTAATGAATGGGGGATCGTTGAGGCGCCCTCCACATTATGGACATTGCAATATTTTAATAATATAATGTATCTGTACCGTTGACCTAGTCAGTTTTTTTCGGCATTTATATACGACGCCCTATTTTATGTGTTAGACAGTTGAACTGTAATTCTTGTAATATGAAAGCTCTCCGTTTTGAAATAAACTGGTGCGACTTATTGTCGTTTTAACAATATTTATGTTGCCATACCTACTATTGGTGCTTCTGCACGTTGCAATACTATTAAAGTAAAAAGATAATAAAGTCAAAAGATGTTAAAGTTACAGTTACAGTTTGTGAATGTAATAAACATATTTAAAAATAGTCTTACTGTGGTCTACACATTGAACACAAAATATACTAGTTTCAGTTACAGTTCTTGTTACAGTTACATTACAAATGTGTTATGCGTAGGGGATAAAATCAAATAAAATATAGAAACAAATTAGTGAACAAATTTTATTATTAACAAGTTTCTAGTGTTTCAAGGGTGTTTGGCACAATTTAAATCGTAACAAATATATAAATATAATTATGTTGGGAGAAGTAGCAGATATATTTAACATTTGCCTACTTCCGTACGTATAAAATCGAACATATACTACTAGTAATATAGACCCATTGAACTATAAATAAACTGGAAGGCTAACTGCTATGATGAAGGCCTATGATTTGATGAAGCCAAAATAGTTTTTCTGAGTTATGAGCAGAAATACTTGACCTCAAACGTCGAGCTATATATCAAATTGAAGCGATTGAAAATTGCTATTCGGTGTGGAAATGTCAAGATTTCAGCGAAAAGAAAAATATTTAAAAAATACAAAAACAAC
>CACRXK020015508.1:0-12155 GCA_902702795.2 Paramuricea clavata
GAGAGAGAGAGAGAGAGAGAGAGAGAGAGAGAGAGAGAGAGAGAGAGAGAGAGAGAGAGAGAGACCTTGTTCACCGTGTCATTTATGGGTCCTATTACTCGCAGTCGCAGTCTTGCTACTGCTCACTCTGAGCTAAATAACACATTGGGAAAAGCAGTTGGTCGATTGAGCATGGTTGAGAGCGCGCAGCACGACATTGCGGACAAATTGTCTGAACTGCTAAAAGCTGTTGAAAGGTCAATTAAGGCGAGCGAACAAAATAAGGAGACTTTAACAGAAGCCCACGAATTAGGCACTCGCAAGCATACAGACTTAATCAAATCACAACAAGAACAACAGGTACAACTTGCAACATTAATCTCACAAAGCACATTACAGATAGGACCAGCGATTCACCCGACACCTTTTTATGGAAAACCCACAGATGACCTTCTGTCGTTTATATAAGCCATTTCGAAAGGTTCTCGAATTTCTGCGGTTGGAATGATGACCAACGTCTTAGAGCTTTGCCACTTTATCTACAGGGTAATGCTAGTTCATGGTATGCAAGTTTTGATTCAGAAACATTGAAATCATATAATGATTTAGCTACTGCTCTTAAAGCCCACTTTACTAATCCTGCTTCTATTTGGCTGTGGCGCCAACAACTGTCTGCTCGAAAACAGGAGGAACATGAGTCCTTGTCCTGACATTAGGCATTTATGCAAACGTTTGGGCCTTACTGATTTAGATGTAATGCACTATTTTATTCAAGGTCTTCGCCCTGATCTAAAAAGCCATGTTATCTCTTAGGGCAGCCCAAAAGTTTATCAGAGGCTGAAAATCTTGCGAACCTTTTGGAGGCTGTGTTAAAACATACACCTGATTTCACTCAGCAAAAACTCGAAAGTCAATTGCAGTCTGTAGTAACAAGTTTGGAACGCCTTACAAAGGCGCAACAAAACAACATATCAAACAGTGTTGCCGCCTATAATCATGCACTTCAGATGTGACCAACATCATGGGGGTCAGTCCACTCTCTCAGGTCCCAGACATGATTCAGATCACCTGGCTAAGTTGGTTCGAGACGAACAGCGTCGACAAACCAGGTTCATAGCACCAACAACCAGGCCTTCAAATTCAGGCGTACCATCTTTTCGCAACCGCCGTACTACCGATGGATTACCTATATGCAATAAGTGTGACAAAGTTGGTCACATAATTGCTCGCAGTTGTAGGAGTATTGGTAATCCCCATGCAACACATCCTTTACATAACCAAACCTCTCGCCCAAATGCACCTACTTTTCGACTTGGCTTATGATGTAATATTTGGTGCAGATCTCTTGACGCATATATTATCAATCTGTTATCAACTCTGACACTGGAGAATTGCAGGTACCCCCTCCTACGGATACACCACCACCTACGGATACACCACCACCTTGTCCGATACCTAGTCAAGTGGAAAGGATATATAGCCCAAAACACAATTCATATGGGTTGACGAGACGAACGTAGTACAAACTAACGCCAACGAACATTGACAACTGACTATGCTTTGCCTTGGCCTATTGAAGCTTTCGCCTTTCGGATCATTTTGCTCTGAATTGAACGGTATTCGTCCTCCCCATTTTTCCATATGACTATATGCTTCTCTCGACGAACAGTTAGCTCATTATTTCCCCCTTCTCTTTCGGACCGACACATTGTAGTTATGGTATAGCGATTATGGTATGGATTATTTTGTCGTTTGTGAGAAGAGAATCGTGAGAGCGTCCAGTTTTGTACAAATGTGTAATATATGTTAATCATTGTGTATCATGTGTTATGTCTCATTCGTTTTGTCCTTTCCTTGACACAACAAAGAAAACAAATCACTTGTTACCATCTTTTTGGTACTTATCTCCGTCAACATGCCTTACAGATTAAGGTTTGTACTTGTTCGTATTTGAGCATTCATTATGAACTATCGAAAATGAACTATCCCGGCCAAGAATGTCAAGAATAGAGTTGCGAATTAAAAAAAGAGAACACTACAATTCTGGAGCGATAGCACATTGACCGAAGTCCAAGGTTGTGGCAGCACAAGCCAGGAGCACAAAGAAAACTATTACTGTGGAACATTTTTTTCTATAATTTTGTTTAATAATTAAATAATTAAAAAAAAAGAAGGAAAAGAAAACCAGGAGGTTTTCAACTAAAGATGGGAGATATGTAAGAGGACCATTGACCTTTGTTATGTGAACCTTTGAACTTTGTTTGGTCATTAAGATTAGGATGCGCACGCACCTATGGACAATGCACAATGAACAATGAACAATGCACCTTGTCTTATGTAAATAGATATCGATACGCACGTTCATTCGAGAGATTTGATACATAGCACGCACTGGGGAAACATTAAAGGATATTAAGAGATATACGTATTAAAGTTTTACTTGTTGTGGATCTAATCAAGCTGTCCCCCTAACGGCCTCGACGATCCCGCGTGTTGCTATATAATAACAACGAATAAAGAGGTCGTTTTACAATTATCTCGCAATAAATTACAACGGCTTACGCTGACGCGCTTAGATTGCTAACGCAAGCAGCGGCGTAGCCAGCTCGATAATTGGGGGGTCCATATTCATATACTCGTGTTCTGCATTATTAATTTCTTTTGAAATGGATTGTTTTTAAGGTCTGTGAACACGAATATATGAATATGGACCCCCCTAATCATCCGAGCTGGCTACGTCGCAAGCATTTAAATATGTTTACTTGCGCGCGCGCGCGCTTGAAATTAGAAGCTTTATAACTAGGTAGGTAGGTAAAACTTTATTTAACTACGCTAACCCCTACAGCGAAGGCTGATTTCCAAAGGGGGCGTAGATTTAAATAGTTAATAATTAATACAAATTATGGTCATACATTACATTACAGTTAACAACAATTACAATAATTTACAAATACAAAGAGTATATAATTATTTACATATTAAATTAATGTTAGTACTATGCAATATTTTTGATTAACGTAATTAATTAATTAATTAATTGGCCAGGTGTCGTATACATGAATTAAACGAAGCAAGAGTATGTTTGTTTCTTGCTTCATCAGAAAGGCTGTTCCACAATTTCGCTCCTCTATAACTAAGACTTTTTTTAAGATATTCAGTCTTAGGTTTGGGCAAAAAGAGTTTGGTGGAAGAGCCTCGCATATTATAGTAATAAGAGGAAGACGTCCTTTGAAAAATGTTGGTTAGTCGTTTTGGCGCCAGTTCGTGAGTTATTTTATACATAAGACTTGCTACGAAATGTGTTCTGCGTTCACTTAAAGGTTTCCATTTCAGTTCGTCTAGAGCAAGTTCAGATTGACCGTGTTCGTTTTTACGGCCAGTAATAACTCTAGCTGCCCTATCTTGTAGTTTCTCGAGTCAATCAGAAAGAGTGGCACCAATGGTGTCCCAAACTTCGCAACAATAATCTAGGTGTGGAAGTATAAGTGCATTATAAGCACAAATTGATGTATTATGATCCACACAAGATTTTAGCTTTCTGATCCCAATTCCGGATGAAATCTTCTTAGCAATTTTATCAATATGCTTATCCCACAATAGAAACTCGTCAATATGAACTCCAAGTGCTTTTGTTTCTTTGACCTTTTTAATTGGTGTATCACCAACAAATACATTTGGAGCAGCAAGTAAATTATTTATGTTGTACCGAGATCCTATTAGTAGATACTCAGTTTTGACTAGATTAAGAGATAATCTATTTGCAGAAAGCCATTGTTTAACGTTGGTAAGGTCATGATTTATGGCCACCTCTACATCTTGAATTGACTTGCTAGATACAGTTAGAGTCGTATCGTCGGCAAACATTCTTGTCGACGATTACTGTTAGGCAGATCATTAATGTAGATCAAGAATAAGAGTTGGCCAAGAATTGAACCTTGAAGGATTCCACATGTAACCAACTTCGTGCCCGACAGAGCGCCATTAACGGAGCGCATGATGGCTTCATGATGGTTTAATGATGGCTTCTGTAGGCCATAAAGATCAAGTTTCGTTAACAGGATGTCATGATTTATGGTGTCGAACGCCTTTTGTAAGTCTGCTCCTATGCCTACATTTGCTAAACAGCTCAGATCTTATATTCAATGTATTATTTTTGTCTGATAACATAATCATTCTTTTTTCCTCGGTGCACAGACAACAAATTCATTCTTGGGAAAACGGCTGGAACTTGCTTCATAACCGACCATTTTATTCGGAATGATTTATTCTGCGATTTAAGACCCCAAGTATATTTCGAAAGTTCCGTCTCTGTCGAATAGAGCTCATTGTTCAATGATTTCAAATGGTTGCTATATCTTAACTTGAAAGGACCCGCCGTCATTCCTATATAATTCTCTTGATCACTTTCCCATTGTCGCTTATAATCTGGGCTTTATACACAACGCTTCTCACGAGACAATTGCCGTTCAGTGGACATTCACTTTTAATTCTGCAGTTACACGATTTCGAGGGAATTTGGGATGGATTCTGATTCTTAAGAATACGCCGGTTATGGTTTGAAATTGATGCTTTAATATTGTTCATGCATGAATAACTGACTTTGACAGAGTTTCGATTGAAAATATTTGTGTAGGATCGATGATTTTGGGAAATGCTTATCTATTAAACGAAGGAAATTTTCTGCAACTTTCGTCTTCACGTTCTTGCTGTTTATTATTTTGCTTAAGGTCTTTGGGAATGCATGAAAATTAAATTATTCTAAATATTCAATGACCCTGGGGAATCAAATTCTAATGTTCCAAGAACGAAACGTCAAGTGTTTTTTTATAAATACACCTCGTTTAACGAAGGACCAAAGAGTTTCGATATGTTTAGAATATGCAAGGGTAAATAATGCTCGTGAGGTTATACAGGCGGCGTTGGGCAGGTCTCTGACAACGATCGTGTACTTTCTGACTATAGTACGTCTAAGCACAGGTTATTGCTCTATTAAATATTTAATAGGCCGCTTTTGGCTAATTCTCGACACTTTAAAAAATGGTTACTCAAGTTTAAACGCAGCTCTCTCGGTCAATATTGCACGAAAATGCACAGGGCGTATATCAAAATTTAAGTTAGACAATACTGAATGCAATGTACGTAGTTCACGTGTAATAGCTCTTTTAGCTTTTAAGTTAAAACAAATCAAACAGGTTAACTTTTTTTACACCACCCGGTACATATACAGTGCTAAAAAAAAACCATCAGTCTGTTTCATCCGTATATGAATCATCAGGTGGTGAGTAATTTCGAAAATGTAGGTTGCTTTTATGCTATCGAAAGAATGTGCGGAATGCGTGTAGGCGAAAGAATGCTTAGGCGAAACAATTGATGCTTAAGCGAAACAATGCTTGGATCATAAAATTTTCTTAACGACCTAGTTTACTCGAAACCGGTTTTTGTGACGACACTTGCCGAAAATTTCGCTTTTTTTATTGAGTAAATCATCTTTGTTTATGTCTTTTAAAATGCAAAATTTTTCTTCCAAACATAAATTGCAGCGTTTTGATTCCCCTGCATGTGTACGAAATAGCGTGTTTTAAAATTGACCATTTGATGGTATAATCCTGATTGTTTTCTTTTAATTTCTAAATATGTTTCAAACGTTCCGTTTTGTTTGAGTCTTTTTTATGACGAAAAGATGAATATAATATATATATATATATATATATATATATATATATATATATATATATATATATATATATATATATATATATATATATTTATACAGTCTCAACCTGTGTCTTGTTTTGGATCATATATTGTATTCTCAAGATGTCTTGTCTTTTTGGAATTTTTTTTCCTTTACTTTTTGAATTGTCGGCTGGTCATGGGTCATGGTTTTTTAACATTTGTCTATTTTAGATTTGAAGAGATATGTCCTGCAAGCCTTCGGGAACGGCCAAGAAAATTTCGATAAATTTTATCTCAGAAGTCCTTCAGTCCATTTCCAAAAAGCTTGTTTTCACTTCAGTTATTTAGCTGACGCTAAACCATGGGATGAAGCTTTCCTTGGACGATTGTTTCTTTTCGTTGAGAGGTTGAATGATGGCGAGAGGTTTCCTGTTTGGAGTCAGAATGTTTATTACGGAGCTGAATGGAATGATATTTATGTTGAAATTGTGCTGCCTTTTAGTGAATATAACGTATGTTCTATCAGTTATAAACTGTTCTTCCTAGTGATCCAGTAAGGTGTGATCCATAATATAGTACAATTTTTCTTTCTTTAGTTTATTGTTGAAGGCCAGAAGATATCTACAAATTATCTACTCCGCGATTTTTCGCTTTCTTCAAGTTATGAAAATTGTCCAGCCGCAGGTAATATATAACGAGTACATTTATTAAAGTGGCTATAATCCTATATATATATATATCACTTGTGGGACCTTTACGGATTTAAAAAGAACGTAAAAAATTAATTAGTTAATAAGTTCAAAAGCTTTTTTAATTTAGTGCAATAATTTCGAAGATACTGGCCTCTAAACTACCCACAGTTCCTGAGTTCCAGGCACCTATATGCACAAAGGACAGTTTCGAAAAAGTCCAAATTCAATAGCCGTGTTTAGGCCCAAGGAGGCTGGGACTCAGGAACAGTCCGTTGTTTAAAGGCCTATATCCTCAAAACAATTGCACTAAATCAAAAAAATTCTTTTGAACTTATTGACGAACTTTTTAATCTCTTTCCAAATCCATAAGAGTCCCACAAGTGATATAGGCACTTTAATATTCACTCGACCTATAGTAAATATTTTCTTTTTTCTTTATTCAAGCTGAGAAAAAGTTTTATATAACTCAAAATCCAAACCAACCAGAGAAATTATCAATTTCTGAAGACTCTGGATACTGTGGCTTCTTTCCAAATTGGTATTTTATAACTGCTGTCGTACCGAGTCCCATCTTTCCTCAAACTGTATATGTATACTCTATAAACGACTTCCTTATATTGAACACTGAACGCAATGATACACTATATGGCGAGTTGCTGCGTTATTTTTATGTTGCCAATGACAAACTATTCAACCAATCGCAAGCCGTGTATACAGTGTTGAGGGATGGAGATGGGTTTGCGTATGTTACGGAGTTCCTACCCAGGCCGATTCTCAACAGTACTAATTATGGTTTCTTTGTGAAAGAATTTGCCAGCATTGAAGGTGGGCATATAAGGATGACGTCACTTTCAGGTTAACATACATATATCAAAAGAGTTCTTCCAGTTTGACTCTAATCAAACATCGCAAGTTTTTTCGGGTGTTTGTGAAACCCGGAACCCTACCCGAACACCCGACTCCTACCCGGAACACACCCGAAACACCCCCAGAACCCCGTTAAATATAGTTTAAGAAGTTTTGCTCGAGTATTTGCACGTGCTTTTAACAAATTTGACGCGATAACATTGATGAATGCAATCAAATAAGTTATTGGACATGATGTTATTAGATTTACCACTTTTCTGCTACAAATTTGGATTGCTACAGTACTGCTCAGAAATAACCTAACAGAAAATGCGTTCGGAACGCGTCCCGAATGCGTCCGGAATGCGTTCCATTTCCGTTCCATTCGCGTTCCAATTGCGTTCCATTTGCGTTCCACTTTTACCGGAACGCATTTGCGGAACGCGTTCCGGTTACACTCGTATCGAAACCGGACATCGTCGGAAATCATCGCGATTTCCCGAGTATTAGTCAGCCTCACTTTCACATTTTGTGTTCACACTATAAAGCATGAAACCGCGTTTTTATATTTGCTTTCCTCTAACGAGTCGCGAATCAAAATAACCTATGATGTACACATCACACAACACACAACACACAACACACAACACACAACACAACACAACACAACACAACACAACACAACACAACACAACACAACACAACACAATACAATACAACACAGACCTTTCTAGCTCGGGTTGAAAGACACGATCGCGATTTGAAGCATTTTCGGCTGTTTGATTTGTATGTTTATGGTTACATATACAGTTGAAACAAACACGCAAAACAAAGCCATTAAAACGATTTTTTAAAATTATTTGTGATTACATGCTGCCCGGACTGTGTCGAGTTTAGGTCTGGGTCAAACCGGCCCGAGATAAAGCTTAATATTATATATCAACAGTCAAAGTCGCATTTTTCTAGTGTTTTATTGGTTGAGAGCATATCACGTGAGAGTGACGGAATTAGGCTGTCTCCCTCGCAACAGCGCGAGAGGGAGATAATACGTTATCGACCGGCGAATAACAAAAAAAATCACATGCGCCATCACGTGAAGATGCGACCTTTGGACATGCTTAGTACGCAATCAAAACTTTCGCTTTAAGTAACTGCAGTGTAGCCAGTGTTTAATATAACGTTTTAACAATAAAATATTTCATGTATTTACGTTCATTTGTTCTCTAATTTGTTGTTTCTTTGACTATTGATATATAATAAAACACTTATTTACTGAAACCTCGGGAAAGCAGTGTGTTTTGTGGACCCTCGACCGTCGATGTTTCCCTCGGCTTCGCCTCGGGAAACATCGACGGTCTCGGGTCCACAAAACACACTGTTTCCCTCGGTCTCAGTAAATAAGTGATAAATATTAATTGTTCATTAGTTGCTAACTGTCAAAACCTACAGTAGCTCAGGTTTCATTCGGTGTTGGGATTTTCCGATGCGAGAACGCGGTTTTCAGCCAAAGTGGGGAACGCGTTTGGAACGCGTTCGGAACGCGAATGCAGTGTTAGGTTATTTCTGAGCAGTAGTGTAAGTTTAGCATTACTTTTTGTCAAAGCTAAACACATAAAACTATTTCGGTTTTCGCTATGTCTATAATGCATCGATTTTGTTTCTTTGCAAAGCCAGGTTTTGCCCAAAGTCTTTTTCTTGTGGCCATAAGTACAACTTCGTTGAAGTATCTATATGCATGCTTGACGCTTTTAATGTTTACACTATACAGGGTGTCTAAAAAAACGCTATGGAAATTCAACAGGCTGTCGTGCATCATAAACTTAGCTATAAGCAATTCAATTTTTACATAGGACGAAAGAGCTGTTATTTAGCTTTTCTATGATACCTTTTTAGATATAATCAATCCAAAAGCAACGCAAGCCTGCTGCAAGGTGTTTGTTTCGTAAAACGTTTTGATTACGAACGTTCTCGTTCAGTGGTGAATTAAACGATGTTTAATGCAAGTACGAGATAGAACGCTTCCTGTCGCCGATTCAATATGCATACAGAGAGGGAGGAAGTTGTACTAAAGCGCTGTTGGCGATCCAACATATTTAGATAACAAAAATTGCAAAGCCGTTAGGCTCTTTTCAATGGATTTTAGTATTAAAAGCTTTCGACTCCGTGAAACATATATACTCCTTTTTGAAAAATTGAAAAACGTGTCCCTAAACCCATATACTATAAATTGGTACCTAAACTTTCTTAAAGACTGACAACAGAGAGTCGTTTATAGAGATTTACTATGGGGATTGGAACTACGTCAATAAAGGAACAATGCAAGGAAGCGTTAGCGGCCCGTATCTTTTTAACATGATTTTTATAAACGATCTGGAGATTGACATTGATCATGAGAGTGCTCTTTTCAAATATGCTGATGATTCTAACATCTTAGTACCAGTTTGGTGGGATGGTACAGATTAATCAGAACATGCGGTGGGTCACTTTTTGTGTTGGTACGAGAATAATACCATGCATAGCAATCCAAAAAATAGGTACGCAGCGCGTACATGTTGCATGCCAATCAAACCTTTTGATGCGTGCGCTTATAACTAATCTAACAAAACCTTTTTGGGGCGGGAAAACGTTTTGGGGAGCGCACAGGTTTTCTTGGGGGAGGGGGGTCGCACTCCTCCATCCGTCTATGTTGTACGCAAAGATTTGCCTAAATCTAGGCTTGCAGAGATACGACTTTCTGACACTAGACATCTATAGAAAGTTTTACTTCATTAGTAAACTAATGCAACGATGTATAACGTTTGATAATGATAATCAACAAAAATAGTACAACACTAAATAAGATTTATTTTGGACCATGGCTACTGTATATACAAAATTGAAACTAGAGTATGGGTTACAGTAAATTTTTCAACATACAAAATAAGTCTATAAGTCAGTGATTTAATTACAATCGATTGCACAATTTCCAAAGTTTCCTTGCCTTAGTAACGTTGGCAGTGGCACAGCCGCTTAACTGGCAATGGCACAACGGCTTGCCTAAATAACATTCACAGTGGCACAATTGCTTGCTATCTTTACGATACCTTAATTAAACAGTACATAATTTTTATTTCTGTGTCTTAAGAGAAGCCCATATTGCTTTATGATCACTAAAGTATGTTTCTAGAATACCAGCTTCAATTCCCTCTTCAATTAAATTTGTGTATAAATGATCAATTAACGTTCTGTTGTCGGTTGTAAAGCCTGTTATCAGTTGCCTGTAATGATTTTGTACAACCATCAAATTGTAGAGTGACTGTCGATCAGATTCTACCATCCAGTTGACATTGAAATCTCCAATTATAATGTCAATTATAATCTTCATCAAGTACGCTACGTAGTGAAGACAGTAGACGTGATATAGCAATACTGGGTGAGCGATATATTCCAATTATATTCAGATGCGGATTACTTTCTGTTTTAATAATTGTAAACTCGATTCCATTGATGTTATGAGCATAAAGGTATCCTTCTTTTAAAAGAACTCGGCTATAAACAGCTGTTCCACCGTATGGACGTCCTGGACCCGTACCTTGGGAAACATCATTTCTGAACAACCTGTAGCCATCAATGTTGTATATATCGTCAGTGTCTGAGGAGTTAAACCTTGTTTCAGTAAATATCACAATATCCATAGACGAGTAATTAATGTCTTTTCGAACATCTTCAATATGTTTATGCAGAGATTGTGCTTGAGGTAACAAACTTTCAAATCAGATTGATCCAACATATAAAGTGGTTTGAAACAAAGATTCAAACTTTCTTCGGTTCTTAAGATTTCCATTTCCTTGACAACTCTTTGATCAACAGATATCTTGTCTTCACATAAGTCAGTGATGTATAATCCTTCTATTGTTGTAACTCGACTTAGAGCAACATAATGAATGTGGGGAAAATCCCTGTTGCTGTTTAGGTTTACAACAATTTGTGTTTGAGTATCACCTTGTGATCTATGAACGTTTTTGCTGATGCTGGTCGCAATGGAAACTGTTTTCTAACAACTTGAGCAGATTTCGTTCTACCAACTGGAAATTGGGTTGTGACAGGTTTAATTGGTGTCCATGTGCTTTGAATTCCTGTGACATAAAGCGTTCTGTTTTCTTGACGAGTTTTTCTACCAACATCTTCATAATCAAATTAGACCCAGATAAGACCCGAAGGTTTATTCTCATCAGTGAGCTGTATCAGCTTTAGAATGTTACTCGCCCAATTTCTAAGACCATCGTCAGTTCGCACATTTGTTGCAACTTCTGTACGTTGCCCAACAGCAAGTTTTAGCTTGTGAGCTAACTGTTTAGAATTTTTTAACGGAACATAAGGTATTTGCCTCATTATTTTTTCCTTAAGTTCAGCTGAAGCTGCTCCAATAACACTATCTTGAGCTTTAGTTGTATATCTATTATCAGTAAATGATTCATATACTTGTTCATTATATTTGTCTACTAAAGCATTTTGAATAAACGAGCGTGGAGCTTCTTGAGGACAACTCGATTCCTGAACACATCTTTCCTTCAGCTTTTGAAGATCAGTAGTTGTATGTTTACCTTCTCGTAACCTGTTTAAGATTTCAGCAAACATTTTACTTTCTCTTTGTCGCATGATCTCATCAAGTTCAAACAGTCTAAAATATTTTTTCCATAAATTTGGAGCAAGAACACTATAATAGTTTAAAGACTGGAGATAAGTGAAAATGTAGCCATCCATTACAGGTTTAAGTTGAAATAAGTCACCAATTGTTGCTCCAAACGCAAAAAGTTGCTCAAAAGTTGCTGAGCATAATCGGGATATGCCTAGCAGAGCTTCCCTGTTGACAAGTAAAATCAGGTTAGGAGTATAGGGTTAGGAGAAGGGTTAGGGTTACAGTGCCGTAGGAAGTTATTTTTGATTGGGGAGCTGAAAGTGAGGAAATGTTTAAATTTAGAG
>CACRXK020015510.1:0-12153 GCA_902702795.2 Paramuricea clavata
ATCATCTTTTGAATCATCAGTACCATTGTAGGCCTACGAAGACGCACTTCACCGTGTTATTTGCTTCTCACTTTCATTAACTTTTGATAGTTTTATTTCTTTTAGTATAATTCGTATAATATAAACTCATAACATGTATATACTCTGCCTCTAAAAATCCCGTGTCCTCCACTATATTTCGCGCCCTTTTTCTTCCGTTCCCAGTTTCCCCTGTCCGAGCAAATATAACTCAAATATTAATGTCAACGGTTAATGTCCAACATCTCCTCTTCTCTGAAAGTTTTTTTTTTCTTTATAAGTATACCTATATACCGCGTTCACTTATGTGTCTATACCTAGCCTGTCAGGTTTTTTAACTAACCGTCCACTACGGGTTTTGCTTGTAGAACTTGTTTCGGTATTTGTTTCATTGCGTTCTATGTGTGCTGGTTGAGGGTTTTCTTGAGGCAGATCATTGTCGATAGGTACAGAAACATTCTCTTCCGCTTCGGACATGTCTGACATCTCTTCATCTGCGTTGTCACTATCGAATTCTGCAGGTAACCTTGATCGTCGGATGAATCTGTTTCTAGTATAGGTATACCCGTTGCATTGGACTTCATATGATTTTATCCCGGCTTCGCGTACAACGATCCCTCTCTTCCATTTCTTTTCGCCGATTCGGGCTGGCTGTAGTCTCACCACTTCTCCTTTCCGCAACGGACTGAGCTCTTTTGCGCCACGATCGTGGTATTTCTTTCGGAGCTGTTGTCTTTGTTGGATGCGTTTGTTTGCTTGCGCATTTATCTTCGGTTGGAGCAACTTCTCCGAGACGGGCAAGGGAGTCTTTGTACGGCGGTTAAACAATCGTTGTGCGGGGCTTGTTTCATGGTTGTTGTTTGGGGGGTGTTTCGGTGGGCAAGAATGGCAAGGTAAATGTCATCGTTTGATGAGTTGCATGTTCGAATTATTCGTTTGGCTTGCTTGACGGCAGATTCGGCTTTGCCGTTGGATTGGTGGTGATAAGGACTGGTCGTTATATGCTCAAATTGGTACTTCATAGAGAAGTCTCGAAAGTTATCACTGATGAATTGTGGGCCGTTGTCTGTCACAAGAGTGTTTGGAATACCGAACCTGGCGAAATGGGGCTTTAGTTTCTTTATAACTGCCAGTGATGTCAATTTTTCAAGGCAGTCAACTTCGAAGAAGTTCGAATAGTAGTCCACTGTCACTAAATACGATTTATTTTCAAATTCAAAGATATCACAACCGATTTTTGCCCATGCTCTCTTTGGCATTTCATGCGGGATGAGAGGTTTTTTCGGCTGCTTGGAACTGAATATGTCACAGGTGATGCAATGTGAGATGTGGTCTTTCAATTCTTGGTTCAGGTGTGGCCAGTAGACGGTTTCTCTGGCTCGCCGACTTGTAGATGCGATCCCTTGGTGTGCTGCATGCAATTCATTCAGTACTTGCTTTCGTAGTGATTTTGGGATAACGACGCGGTCTCCCCTAAAGACGAGGCCCTCTTGTGTTGTCAAAATTCGTCTCGTAAATGGAAGTACGGGGTGATTGTTGGAGATAGATCTTTGGAGCTTTCGGGCCATCCTGACTGGATGAATGATTTGGCTTGCTGTAGGTCTTGATCTTTCGTTGTGTAATCTTGGAATATGGTTGTTGTTTCACAATTTAGTATTTCGTTGATTTCTTCCAAACTGTCCACTTGGTCGAGATCGCTGTCGACGTTGCGTGCTTCGTCGGTGGAGTTGTCTAAATGGTGACGACTGAGTGTTTCAGCTAGCAGCATCTCTGACCCTTTCCTATAAACGATGGTTAAGTCATATTGGTGTAAATTCATCATCATCTTTTGAAGACGTCTAGGTGCTGCTGACAGAGGTTTCTGATGAATGACTTCGATCGGCTTGTGGTCTCATTCTACCGTAATTGGTCGGCCATATGTATACTGGTGAAAACGCTCGGTTCCGTAAACTATAGCTAACAGTTCCTTTTCTATCTGAGCGTATTGTTTCTCTGCGTGCGTCAATGCTCGGCTTGCAAATGCGACAGGCTTTCCCTCTTGAATGAGTGCGGCCCATAGGCCGTGCTCGCTAGCGTCACACTGTATTATCAGGGGTTTGGTCGACTCGTAGTACTTGAGGACTGGCGGTTCTGTGATCAATTTCTTTATTTTGGTGAAAGCGGCGTCATGCGATTTGTCCCAATCGAAAGGCTGATTTTTTTTGTGAGTTGTCGTAGTGGTTCAGATAGTTGTGAGAGGTGGCCTGGGGAAGGAACTTGGCGAGATAATTAACTGTTCCGAGGATTCTCCTGACGCCAGTCACGTCTGTTGGTTGCTTCATTTCTAGTATGGCTTGTACTTTAGCAAGATCCGCTTGGACACCGTCAGAGGTAAGAATGTTGCCAATGTATGGCATTGAGGTCTTCTTCAACTCAATCTTATTTGGGTTAAGCTTGATATGTTTAGCTCTGCAGCAGTCGAATAGTTCCTTGAGCTTTCTGTCATGGTCGGCTACAGCTTCCTGCATCGTCTCTCCATTTCCTATTACTAAAATGCCATCAGCAACAGTCCGTACACCATCCAAGTCACTAATTTCTTGGTCTAGTCGTTGCTGGAAAATCTCTCCAGCAGGGGAGATCCCAACAGGCATCCGTTGCCATTTAAATCGTCCAAATGGAGTGCTGAACGTCGTTAAAAGAGACGATTCTTCGTCTAATTCTACTTGCCAATATCCGTTGCTACAGTCGACTTCGGTAAAGACTTTTGCATTGGACAGTTCTAGAAGTACGTCGTCAATTGCCGGTATTGGATGGTGGCATCGTTTCAGCGCTTTATTGAGTGGTCTGGGATCGAGGCGTAATCTAATTTTGCCATTGGGTTTTGGTGCAACAACAATGTACCATTTTAGGGGTCAAAATTTTTTTCCGGACATACCAAAGGTCAAATATGAACTATAAATTGCCTGAATCTCATGATTTTCCTAAAAAAGCATCGTTGGAAATGTGATTTATCACGTTGTATTTTACAACTAAAAGGGCACTTCTGCCCCCTGCCCCCCCCCTAGCAAAAGGCAAGGGAGGCGGCGCCGCCTGCCCTCTACTTACTTACGGGTTCCGGCGTCCCTGTTTAATCCGCCATTCAGTAAGAACGTAAAAACCAACGTGGCACATAGCTTCTTACAACTAATCGACAAGCATTTGGACAAAGTTGTGGTATTACCTTGTCGATCGTTAAACAGCTAGGATGCACTTGAATCCAATTATGTCTGAGATGAGGTACATATTTGGAAGGATTTCAACTACATCGGCGATAAACAGCGGAGTAAAGTGGGAAATTTGGCCAAATACGCCATTTGCAGGATCGAGGTAGATAAATTTCGAATTATTATTTCGGTCACAAAGTATCAACTATTTTGCAGCAAAGCAGTGAAAATATAAATAATTAAGTACCAATTATGTTTCTATAAAAAAGATTTAGGAAAAAAGGTAATGTAGGTCCACTGCTGTTTAATGTAGATCCTGCATGTTGAACATATTCCTTAGTCGTTTTCAACAGTTTATATTTTAGTACCTGCATCGCTATTTCTTCCTGTTCGTCTATGGGTATTGGAAGGTGTACCCTTTTGTTAAAAGGAAGGTCTGTTGCTCGCAAATGACTTAATCAACAGTTTTTGTCTCCGCATCAAAAGGCCACAGCCTCCTTGCTGGCCCTTGTTGTTTTTTTTCGTTACGACCATTTAACTCTATCAGTGTGTCTCCAGCTTTTTGGGCCGTCCAGCGAAACTTGGTCAGTCCTTTCTCGATCTGTGCTTCACAAGCTGCTAGGTCTACCCATTCGACACTTAGAAAAAAATGCCGTGCTACTAGCACGAGGTAGCCTGTGATTTTGACAGGCAGCCCGTCATGACGGGTCATTTTTGTTAAATTTTTGAATTGAAACACTAATTTCGATCGATTGACCTAAATTCGCTTGAACATAAGCGTCTTTCTACCATTTACGTATAGGACTGTTATATGCACAACAAACGATGGAGGAATTAAAAAATTGTTTGGTTTATGAAACGTCACTGACGACTTAATATATCTTTCGATCTAACCGTTAGTGTTCCCATTTATTTGCCAATCCAACTTTTAAATGTGGTCCAGAATGTTTGGGATGAAAGCTGTGGCCCCTCCCTTTGCTCATCGTTATTTGTGTTTGCGTCCAAGACCATATTTCCTGGAACGAGAACATTCAAATCCTTCCTCAGCCGTTGAAATGCTGGAAAAATATCCGGGTGACTTTTAACGAAATTATCTATGTTGAAGACCTCTCTCACTCTTCCCGCTGCCAACATCAACGCATCGATTTCGGGATCTGCCTTTTCCGGCCCAGAATTGGCGGTCGGCATGGGTTCGTCTCGACTGCGCCCTATCTCTCCGTTGTAAGAACGAATGGACATGAGATTTTTTATATATTTGTAGAGGGAGCACCCTATTTAATTTGCAACTTTGTCCACGTATTTCTCATCGTCAAGACCCAACCTGCTGGCGGAGTAAAAGAAGAGTATCTGGTTGTCAAGGTGTTATAATCATTACTTGTTGCATTGTTGTTCACACTGACTGATGGTGGCGGTTGCATATCTGGGCGAGAAATCATGTTTTTGTCACTGTCACGCATTTCTTCGCGTCCATCTTGTTCGCCCTCCACATCCTTTGCGCTTGTCCCCCCCTCACTGACAGATGGGGACCGTTGCATGTCCATGTCAGAGTTTTCAGATTCGTTTATGTTTTTTTCAGTGTCACGCATTTCTTCACCTCGATTTCCTTCATTAAGTCAAGCTATTTCCTTAAATTTGATGCTCAGATTGCTGCAAATGGCGTTTCTGGAAGTCTATATTTTAAAAATTTTCCGGGGGGCGGCATGCCCCTGGATCCCCTAGAATGTCTCACGCCTTCGGCGCTGACTTTGCCACTGGACATAAGTCATCTTTGCATTGGCGGGGATAGTATAAATTGCGGAGCGGTGAAGAACGTGGCCGCAGATTACCAAAACGCCAGCAATTTTTCTGATAGTTCGTATCATTTCATCAGACTGCGACAATGATTGTATCGTGTCTACTTGTGGCGATATTGACGTTTCTAACACAAGTCTATGCGATTGCTGACTGTATGGCGTCAAGATAACCATCGTAATTGACGATAATGACACAACAAGGCACGCTCGGGAGGTGTATCGGATGGAATTCTTCATCGTATTCCTCTTCGTCGTTCTCTTCTTCCGTAGAGGAGTCGTGGACATTGCAACTGGGGTTGTAATGGGCCTCCACTGTTTGAAAGAGCTGTCTTGCCGCATTTTCCAATTCATTATTGGCAGCGTTTCGAACTTTCATACCTTGAATGACCGGCTCAAATCCAGGGGCGCCGGAAGCAATGTCAAGCGGCGGGGGCAGCCATTTCAAAAGGGCGCTTGCTCCTCAGCCATCATTTTTCTGGGCGGCAATACTTGTTAAAACTCGACTGTAGGATACTCGATTACTTGTGGCTATTATGGGTCGGCAAACTTCGACATTAATTTTGAACAATTTTATTCGTTGAACCATGTTAAGGGCGCAAAATAAAATCAGTAAACGGATATATTGCCTGATTTACCATTAATTTTACAATAACTGGTTAAAAATTAAGCAAAGATTGCTCAAGCATTTCTTAAAAATAGTTATAAATTCCAATTCCTGTGAAGAACGCACAAATTTGAAGTGCAGTTCTGGTAAAAAGGGCAACCCGCTGCTCCGTGCTGCCCTCGCACTGTTTAGGCAAGGGAAGCAGTTGCCCACGCTGCCCCCGTGGCTCCGGCCACTCTGTCTAAATCTTGGTTATGTAGCGCGGTAAAAAAGGTGTTGTCGTTGCAATTGTCGTTGGGTGTGTACACAATGAAATTTGCACTCGAGGGATAGGTTTCATTGTGCTCCGTGTTTATGGGTTCCTCCTCAACTTTTGATTTCGAGTTTCAGCAAACGTTTGCGATGCAGAAGAAAAAGAAATGCACTCCATCTATCGCATTAATGGCATCGTCCAAAAGCAATCTTTTCGAAGCTATTTGAAATCTTGCAAGCTCTATACCTTCGTTGCACACACGACAAGCAGCACGGCATGCGATTGCTTTCTGTTCGTCTCTTATCTAGTACATGTTAACGACGAGACGTTTATTACACTTACGTGAGTTGGGAAAATGGCATTGTAAATGAAAAACAATCTTAAAGAGTTCTGTATTCGTTTAGAATCCAGCTGTTCACGCGTTTTTTGAAGGAATTTTTAACCAAACATATTTCCACTGTTAGTGTTTGGAATTGCGAAGGCGTTGCCAGCTGGCAATTTCTTTCGCTTGTTTGTCGGGCAAATACGCGTATATTTAGTGTTGGAGTGTTTTGGTCCGCGGTAGATTTCATCCGGTTGCGGTCAGTGGCGACTTGCAGAAAGCCTTTTTGCAAGTCAGAATCAAAGTAGAAGACCGTGATGCACTGCGGTTCCATGGGAAGCCCAACAGTCAAGCTGAGATACAAACCCTCAGATTTACTCGAGCCTTGTTCGTGTTGGCGCCATCACCCTTCTTGCTGGGAGGAGTGATCGAGTACCATCTACAATCATGGGAAGATAGAAAACCTGATACTGTTGTTGAAATCAAGAAGAGTCTTTATGTTGACGACCATATCTCGGGTTCCACTACTGTTGAGAAAGCGAAAGAATTAAGAGACGGTGCAATTGAAATTTTTGAAGATGCTAAATTCACCCTCCACAAGTGGAATTCCAATGAAGATGAATTACAACCAAAGGAAGTAAATGCACAGTCGGATGGAAGTACTTATGCTAAGCAACAACGAAAGCAAAATTCTCGGTCTTCCTTGGGACAAGGCGAAAGATACTTTAAAAGTAGTTTATCCCCAAGAGAATGGTGACGTGACAAAACGAGGTATCCTTACTAGTTTGGCAAAAATATACGATCCACCTGGCCTTGTTTCTCCAACAACCCTAATTGGAAAGCTTGTGTATCGAGATGTTTGTGATCTGAAGCCAGCATGGGATGCGCCTGTTCCAAGTCAGCCAAACATTCGGTGGAAGAAGTGGTTTGATGGTCCCCCTAATGACGTACAATTTCCCAGATCTATTGTGCGACATCAAGAGACAATCGAAAGCGTAGATTTACACAGCTTCGGAGATGCAAGTGGAAATGTAGTTGCGGCCGCAGTTTACGCAGTTGTGAATCAACAATCTGGGAGCAGTCAAGGTCTTGTAGCAGCGAAATCACGTCTAGCAAAAAGAAATACTACAATCCCACGACTCGAACTGACGTCAGCACACATGGCAACGAATCTCCTTAACAACGTCAAGAATGCTTTATCAGGATTTCCAATAAACGAACTGCACGCGTGGTTAGACAGTACCGTGGCCTTGTATTGGATTCAGAACGGCGGTGATTACAAGCAGTTCGTGGCGAATAGAGTTCGAAAAATCCAAGTGTATAATGAAATTGTTTGGCATCATGTACCAACTGGAGATAACCCTGCGGATCTTGGGAGCAGAGGTGGAAGTGTGGCAAACCACAACCTTTGGTAGAATGGCCCGGAGTGGCTCGCCAACCGAGAAGAATGGCCCCCTGAGATTGTGATCAAATCTTTACCTGGAAGCAAAGCAGAAACGAAGATGACGAAAGAAGTCATTAACGCAGCAGTGGAACGAGTCGATGATCAATTCGGTGATCTGTTGAAGAAGCACAACTTTTGGAAGGTCCTGCGAATCGGTGCATGGATCAATCGATTCCTACTGAATTGCAAAGCAAAACCTCGAGATCGACAGTTGGGTCTTCTGCGAGCCAGTGAGATAAAGATCGTGAAGAAATGGTTGATTGAACGAGTGCAGAACGAAGCGAAAAACCAACCAGTATTTGCTAAAGAAAGCCTGGAACTGAATCTTCAAGAGAACGATGAACATATCCTAGAATGTAGAGGAAGAATTCAGGGCGTCTATCCTGTATACCTACCTGACAACCATACTTTTACCGAGAAAGTAGTTGAAGATTCTCACTTGCAAACGCTCCACGGGGGAGTGACCTTAACCATGACTCACGTCCGAAACAGCTACTGGATCCCCAGATTAAGAAGATTGGTCAAGTGTATTCGAAAGAGTTGCTTCGGGTGTAAGCGAGCTCAAGCGAAGGCGTATTCTGTACCGCCCCCTGGAATCCTACCAACAACAAGAACAGAAGGGAAAAATACGTTTGAAGTTATTGGAGTGGACTTCGCGGGTCCACTTAAATATTGTACAGCTCGAAAGACTTTCAATAAATCTTATTTGATCTTGTACACATGCAGCCTGACTCGCGGAATGTATTTGGAATTACTACCAAGCTTAGAGACGGACGAGTTCCAAGACTCGTGTATTCTGATAACGGGGGAACCTTTGTGGGAGCAGCGTCCTGGCTCAGGAAAGTTATGAATGACGAGAAAATGAACGGCTACTTGACAAGGCAAGAGATCGAATGACGGTTTAACCTTAGTCGCGCCCCATGGTGGGGCAGCCAGTTCGAGCGACTAGTGGGACTGGTCAAATCAGCTATGTACAAAGTCATTGGCTGTGGAAACCTATCTTGGAAAGAACTACAAGATGTCATATACAAATCAAAATACAAATCTAAATACATTAAAACTAATCTACTATGCTTTGGTCTATCCATATCTTATTTATGGCAACTTACTCTGGGGAAATACATATAAAAAGCGAATCCAAAAACTTATAAATGTTCAAAAGAAGATTGTACGTTTAATGACTTTTAGCTCTCACTTAGATCATACTGAAAACATATTTCAGCACCTAAATATATTGAACTTAAGCAAACTAAACGATTATCTTACCAGTTTGTTCACGTTCAGATATCATCACTTAAAAAACTTACCTGAATTTTTTGCGAACTACTATATTTCAAATAGTGAAGTTCATAGACATAATACAAGAAATTCTATGAAACTTCATAAGCCTTATCAAAGAACAAACTATGTTAAACATTCACTCTGAATTTATTTGAATTTTGAATTTAATAAATTGCCAATATAACTTTCACAAACAAATACAAATAAATAAATATAAAAATAGAATTACATATGGCGAGGAAATCCAAAAAAGAAACCTAAAGGCTTATGAAATCATGGATTTCCTCCCAGAAATGGATTACAGAAAATTATATAAATAAGCAAATGCAAAATGGCAACATCAAACATTAAATGTAATACGGTAGTTTAACATATTCGATGAATGGCTATATTGATGGTTACAATTCAAAGAAATAAACTTTTAAGCCTGAAAGTAAAAATTTGAAAAGAAACAGAATTAACAATTTCATCCCCAAGTGAGTTAAAAAACTTCGGACCTTGATATCGTATTGAAAACTGACAAATATTTGTCCGACACAACGGCAGGTGGAAAGATTTTGAATTTCTAGTCAGATAGCTATGTACTTCACTATTCAATCTAAAAAAACTATCAAAACATGCAGGCAACAATCCATGTTTATAGGAAAACATAAACTGGCCCATTTGCAATGAGCAAATATCACAAAATTTCATTATATGAAGTTCTTTAAAAATAGGATCTGTATGTGCATCAAAATTACTCCTACTTAAAATTCTGACAACACGTTTCTGAAGTAAAATAATACGATATAAATTACTCTGGTAGGTAGACGCCCATACCAGATTACAATAATATAGATATGGATAAACTAAAGAAAAATATAACGTGCGCATGTTTTCTTTAAATAGGTAGAAACTTGATTTATAAATTATTCCTATAGATTTAGATATTTTATTTGCAACTTGAGCAATCTGCGGTTTCCATGACAAATGTTGATCCAAGACAACTCCCAAAAACACAATTTCACTTTCTTGAGAAATTTCATGATTATTTATGCACAAATTTATATTCGACCTTCCCTTCTTTTGTTTTGGCTTAAATAACATGAATTTCGTTTTATCTAAATTTAATGATAACTTATTTTCTTTAAACCATTCAGATAATTTTTCAGTCTCCTCCTTCAAAACTTTAGTTAGAATTGTTGGGTCATAATGCGAGTAAAAAATATTTGTATCATCAGCGAACAAAATTACCGTCAAAAGTTTCGAAACATTTGCTAAATCATTGATATATAATAAAAACAAAAGAGGACCCAAGATTGAACCCTGAGGTACTCCGCAGGAAATATTCTGCTTAATAGAATTTGTTTGATTATATTGTACATACTGCATTCTATGCGATATGTAACTTCTAATTAAATCTAAAGCTAGACCCCTAATTCCATAATAATTCAGTTTATCAAGTAGAATATTATGATCTACTGTATCAAAGGCCTTTGAAAGATCTAAAAATATTCCAACCGAGTGTTCCTTGCGATCAATTGCTGATGAAACCTTATCAAATAAATCAACCAGAGCCAATGAAGTAGAATGACCTTTACGAAAGCCAAACTGATTATTACAAAAAATACCCAGTTTATTTATATAGTTCAACAAACGCTTATAAATAACTTTTTCTAAAAACTTGGAGAAACACGGAAGAATAGAAACAGGTCTATAATTTGTAAATACTGCTTGATCACCAGCTTTAAAAAGCGGAATAACTCGAGCTATTTTCATTTCATCTGGAACTATACCATGTGAAATAGATAAGTTAATTATATGAGCCAGAGGCCTCGAAATTATACCAATCGAATGCTGCACAACTGCCATTGGAATATTATCATATCCAGAAGCTTTATTTGATTCAAAACTCATCGCAATTTCTATGATTTCACTTTGAGTTGTTGGGTCGATAAAAATTGAGTTTTGATAACACCCAGACAGAGATGTCAAGTGCGAAATAGATGATTGAGGTATTTTATCCGCTAAATTATGACCTATATTTGAAAAATAACTACAAAATTTATCAGCAATGACAGAGGGATCGGAAATTTCTTGGTTATCAATCTTAAAAATTGAAGGTAGTTTTAACGATTTCTTTTTCCTATTTATAACTTCATTAAGAATTTTCCATGTTCTCTTTAAGTTAGATTTTGATTTTGATTTAGATTTTGATTTTCTCTAACAAGGGAGTTGATATCTGGAATAATCTTGACCCAAACTTTAAAAATATAGCATCTTACTCGTGATATTTGAAAAATGTGCCAAATTGCACTCGCCTCGGCGGCTCGTGCAATTTTGGCACATTTTTCAAATATCACTCGTAGTGTTAATCATTAATTGCACTCCTTCCCGTGTGATTACCTATACTAATAATAATACACTTTTGTGATCATAACATTTTATTTACTGTAGCACTATATGTAAATACTTTATCATATTGCACCTCACTTGAAGCACTGTCACCTAGTTTTGTTTGTAAATAGCATCCTTATTTTGTAATTTAAAATGTAACTAGGGGTCTTAATCAAAAGCCTTTTGATGGTTTCTAGTAGGCCCCTAGCCCTAGATAATAAACATGTAAATATAATAATCAAAATTTTTGTAATTAAATTGGGCGAATTAAAAAAAAAAATCCTGGATGTCGAGGTATCCCTCAATAACCGGCCCCTTGATTACGTCGAAGACGACGTTCAACAACCTACATTAACACCCAACTCCATGTTGTTTGGACAACCGAATACTCTCCCACAACTAGAGCCCCACAACATTGAAGATACAGATCTAAGAAAACGTGCAAAGTATTTGCGAAGTTGCAAGGATGCAGTTTGGCGTCGTTGGACTAAGGAATACCTAAGAAAAAAAAAAAAAGAAAAAAAAAAGAGCACTACGTGAGAGACACAACCTAAAACACGGAACGAAGTTGGTTACACCGAAAATTGGTGACGTTGCGATTATCAAGAATGATGAGCGGAATCGAGGGAAATGGCAACTTGGAGTTATCGTGCAACTTCTCACAGGCAAAGACGGGGTTGTCAGAGGAGCGAAGTTACGAGCGGGAAAGGGTATTCTGGAGAGAGCCGTACAGCGGTTGTATCCATTAGAACTTTCGTGTAATTGTGAGAAACCAAAACCGGCATTGAGAGCCCAAGCCCCTGAGTTTCGACCAAGACGTACTGCAGCGGCTGTAGCGAGATTACGGATTCAAGACATATGTATATATATATATATATAT
>CACRXK020015511.1:0-12150 GCA_902702795.2 Paramuricea clavata
TCAGGATTGTCATTCTAAATATCATCTGCTGTCTATATTTGTTATGTTCAATTCAGAAGAGGAGGTCAATTACGAAGTCGCACGATGGAGTTCTTTCATTTCATTAACCTCATATTCATATTTGCTTTGAATGTATTGTTCTTTTTCTCGGGTATATGTTTAAATTCCGTGGTCATACTCAGTTTCTGGCGGTCTGTGCAATTTCGAAAGAAATTATGTTATTTCATGATAATGGTTTTGTCTTGTTGCGACTTGCTTGTGGTTTCAACTAATCATCCGCTGATGGCTATTTTCACGATGTTATTCCTGACTGGAAAGTGGGATGTATACCCTGGCTGGGCGGTCATTTGCTCAAATTTCGCAGGTGTTTTCGTTGGTTTTTCTTTACTCGCTCTTTTGGTCATGACTTTTGATCGATATTTGGCGACATCTTATCCTATCTTTCATCAAACATCGGTAACAAAGGGAAAACTTTTAACTCTTCTTGCAATACTGATTACCCTGGACGTAACCCTGCTGCTGATATCTTTCAACGACTTCGTTATTCCCTTTGAAGTTGGTCTTCTAATATTTATTATCATTATCTTTCCTCCAATGTTGTTCATGAACTACAAATTGTTCGCAGTCGCCAGGAAAAGTCGTAGACACCATGGAATATCGCCCGAGACGAAAACTATATCGAGTTGCTTGCTGACAGTAGCTTGTTTCTTGGTGCTAAACATTCCAACGTGCGTCTATATTGGGCTAAGCATAACCTCGAGAGAAACAGTATTTACTTCGAATAACGCAATCCTTGCAGAATTCTGGTCTTCAACCATAGCTGCAATGAATTCAACATGTAATTGCTTAATCTTTTTCTGGAAAAACGAGATTTTACGCACCGCGGGAATGAAAGTTATTAAAAGCGTGAAAATATGTCGAACAGTCCAATCCTAATCTGACGATACTGAACAAAGTAGAAAATAGTTGAGAAACGAAAAACAAGGAAAATAGATTTGGCTTAGAAGGATGATCATGAACGGGTAAAGAAAACAAAAATTTAGACAAAATGTGACAACAGTAACACATGTATGTATAATTGTCAGATGGCAGCTGCTTATATAATACGAGATAACTGAAATTATACTCTTTCATTTCAAAATGAAAATGATCAAAGGCCGTAAAATTCCTCCTAGTAGTTTTTAATAATTTAGTAAAACTGCACTATTATTCCATTAACAAGTGCTCTTTGTTTGTGCACCAATGATGGAACGGGAGGAACAGTTTAGAACTGATGTACAATAATGTTATGACGCGCGTGGTTTAAAGGTGCAACTACTTGAGATGAAACTTCGACCGCCTCTTTGTCAAAATTTGTTCTATATTGTGTTACATGATAAGCGATATCATGTAATTTTACATAAATTAAATGTTATTATTATATATCAATAGTCAAAGTCGCATTTTTCTAGTGTTTTATTGGTTGAGAGCATATCACGTGAGAGTGACGAAATTAGGCTGTCTCCCTCGCAACAGCGCGAGAGGGAGATAATACGTTATCGACCGGCGAATAACAAAAAAAAATCACGTGCGCCATCACGTGAAGATGCGACCTTTGGACATGCCTAGTTCGTAATTAAAACTTTCGCTTTAAGTAACTGCAGTGTAGCCAGTGTTTAATATAACGTTTTAACAATAAAATATTTCATGTATTTACGTTCATTTGTTCTTTAATTTGTTGTTTCTTTGACTATTGATATATAATAAAACACTTATTTACTGAGATCTCGGGAAAGCAGTGTGTTTTGTGGACCCTCGACGGTCTCGGGTCCACAAAACACACTGTTTCCCTCGGTCTCAGTAAATAAGTGATAATTATCTTATACTTATATTATTAATTAAAAAGCTTACATGCATGAGTAAGCTAATAGTTTAAAGATTAAGATGTCCCACATCTAACGTAGCGGACATGCCTCGGCTTGGCGTTGGTCAATTTGTGGTTTACTCAAACTTGCTTTAACGAACTGATTTGAATGAAATGAGTCGTAGTTTTCTTGTTTCTTCCCCTAGCAGAGCGTACAAAAGCCTGGGCACAACTAGACAATTCATGCATTATTCATAAGCCGAAACCCTGCATTTATAACATCCCCGTGAAGATATAGAAACTATCAGTTAAAGAAAGAATTAAAAGGATTATACAAAGGCGAAGATATTAAAGATAAAGAATTGTCAGGAATTGAGGGCTACATTATCCGCATTTTACAACTTTTCGTAACGAAACTTTGGAATATTACTATGATGCTCTTTCAAGTTGTAATGAAGTTTTTGTCTAGATCAAATTTTTTTGTTCATTAGGGAATAGGTCCATTGAACCATGTTTAATGCAATAATGGACATTCTTATGGTCTCACTAAGACGAAGATTGACGAGTTGAGCTTATTTTAGATAATTTACATTCAATTTTAATTCCCTTTTGGGAATTTTTTATGTTTCGTTTTCCATGCAATTCCCAACAGTGGAAGAATGTGATTTCGGCCGGCAATTTTTATTTGACGAGAATGTGGCCAGTTCTCATCGTTACGATTTAAAAAGAGTATATCATTGGACATTGAAAAGCTAAATAACTGTTCTTTCGTCCTATGTAAAAATTGAATTGTTTAGCCGCGTTTATGATGCACGACAACATGTTGAATTTCCATAGCGTTTTTTTAGACACCCTGTATAAGACTATAACTAAGAAAATAAACTATAGTCAAGGACCGGCTCATAACAATTGGCATAAATTAAGTTAGTTTGGCTCAAGTTGCTTTATTACTGCAATGGAGAAATAATGAATGGTCCTAACTGTAACAGTTTAGAACTGATAGAACTTGCAAGTATTTATGCATAATTAAGATAATGTAGGTCTCCTGTGGTAACAGTACTGAACCAACATGAAACGGCTATAATTGTAACATCGTCCTCAAGGGAGGACAGTACTATAACAGTTTAGAACTGACAGAGCTATCAAGTATAAATAAAGTTAGATCATTATAGCTTTTTTAACCACTATAGTCTTAGTTTAAGACACGATTTTCATATATGCTTTACTTTGTTGCAAAGTCGTGCTTAGCGTTGGATCAACTGTTTAGTGTATAATTAAAATATATTAGGGAGCTTAAGATCTACAACGCGAATTTGTGACGCGGACGTGCTTACCTTGTTATATCTTCAAAATTGTTATTTATTTCACGAGTGTAAGCCTAGTCAGAGTTGTCACAGTTTATTTCTGCGAGATTTGTGACACTGTTATGACACGTTAACAGCCATACGAAATGATAGAAACCAGGCTTTATAGACTATTGTTACGAATGCACATTTTCCCGCCAAAACTACCATCCGAGACGACATGATATTTGCAAAGATTCGTCGTCATAGAAGTCGTAAAAACTTATGATAAAAAACATCTTCTTAATATATTGCTAACCTCTGTTATGTTGTACATTTTTTCCAGTATAATTTCATTTTATTTACTGTGATTAAAATATTTTAATGATATTTGCCATCGTTTTAAAATAAAACTTGTTTAATGCGACGTCCGCGTCGTAAGTTCGCGTTGTAGATCTTAAGCTCGCTATTATAAAACCGCGCGTGTATCCACTATCAATTATCGCGTATCTTGGGTTCCTCTTCCTTGTTCCAACCGGCGAAAATAAAGCGATGCCAAACTTCGTTTGGGCACCACAATTGATCCAAACTCTTTGCAAATTTTAGAGAAAAAGACTACGGTCAGTGACATTAGTGGCCAAAAAATAGGTACGTCAGGTGACCGGAAACCCAGGTATTTTTCACTTGACCTGAGGGTTCATGAGAGTGCAGGAGAGTCGACGAAAGTTGACGATCAAAAACGAGTGAGAGTTTCAACTCTCATCAACTGTAATCGTCGTTTCACCCAGTGACCTCCATATATATCTGGAGCGAGAACTCGAGTCCAAAACGTGAAGCCAAGATGGCGGAAATTGAAGAGAGCTATTGGACGTCAGTTCCAGTCCCCTTCTATTGTTTTTTGTTTGCGCGGTTGGGAGTGTGCCGAAATTTCGTATTTTGACATTGATTTAATTAAAGAATAACACTATATGTTAGGGTTAGGATTAGGATTATTAATGTTAGTATTAGGGTAGTAGTGTGATTAGGATTGTATACTTAAAAATTCTTCCAAACAATTTAGATGCAAGAGCAAACCATAAATTTTCTACATTTGAAAAGTAGTAGGAGGTAACTTCAGCGTAAGTCGTCAACGCATCACGTACAATATTAATAAGACATACTAAAATATTCATAGAAGTGTTGTCATGGTAATGAACTATTTATATAATTATACCATATGTGCACTTGAGGATTGTCATTCTAACTATATCATCTGCTGTCTATATTTGTTATGTTCAATTCACCAGGGTTACACAGGTTCAGCAGACAAGGGTTATACAGTTAAAATAAAGTGAACATTTATCATTTATGGACCCGGAGCGAGGGGGATTCGGCGTAATATTTCCCGAAGTGATGATATTCCGAGGGGCTTTGCCCCGAGGAAAATATCATGAGTGAGGGAAATATCGCCGAATCCCCCGAGCGGAGGGTCTATAAATGATATATTATACCGAAAGTTAAAGAACTCACTAAGTTCAGTAGTTCAGAATAAACTTTGAAACTTGCTGAATATTAACTACACGAATACAATTTTTAATTTCTTATGTATACCTGAGTTTTTGACGTTTCCTCTTTAAAATATTTGAGCATGTATCCTTTGGATCATTAAAGATAACATACGTCTCGAAAATTTTTGTTTAAATCAAATCTTCTGTACGAAAATAACGAAATTACAAACAACAGCTCGCGAACGCCATATTGTTTCAGAGCGTGGTGTCCACGCGTCACGCGTGACCGTGGGATACTATAATATCCCACGGTGGATCTGCCGTGGGATATTCACGCTGCATTGCGTAAAAAATCACATTATCACGTGGTACAAATGCTGTTTTTTCATTGGACAATTTGAATTTGAGGTATAATATTAGTACTAAACCCATATAAAGTATAAAACTATAGGATGCCTTTTGACATCTTCTTGTTTAAAAAATGTTGAGGAAACATGCAAAAATCAAAAGATGTTAAATATGGATTTAAACACCCCTAATTAATAGTGTATAGAATGCATGCCATTCCTAGTTCTTGTAGGTAAATTTTAACACTAAAATTTTAAATTTGCTTGGTTCGAAATTTTAATAAAATAAAATTGTCTTACTATTTTATTATTTCTTATTTTAAGAATTTCATTTCTTGTCTTACGAACACATTCTTAAAATAGGAAAATCGTATTTTCTTAATAAAAAATATCTTGGGATTCAAAAATTTCTTATTTCAAGAATATTTTTTCCTATTAAGAAAATTATTTTCTCATTTTAAGAATTTATTTCTTAAATTAAGAATATTTAATTAAGAATACTAGCTCCTATCAGAGATATCTTATATACACTAGATAGCGCATCTCTTTTAGTAAAATTGAAGCCGAGAATATTCCAGCGGTTACCTCCATTTGAATAGATGGCGGCCATGTTTCCCACAGGCTATAATAAACGCTTAAAAAACAACAATAACTTTCATCATTTGAATAGTTTGAAAATGTATTTGGAATAGGTTTAACTAATGTTTAAGTTCCCTGTCCAAGAAATAGAAAACATACGAGTCTTCTCATTTCATGGGAATATCCTGAGTCTGCAAACACGGCTTCAATTTTTGAATTGCTGAATAATTAGATGCACTATCTAGTGTATATAAGATATCTATGGCTCGTATATATGTGATCAGCTCTCGATAAATGCAATTCACAAAATGAGTGCGTTTCCAGTCCGAGCTAGAGAACAAACATCGAGCTATAAACAACGAAAATGGAATGCTGTTGTGTTTTAGCTAGCTAATGCTCTTCACTTCAAGTCATCACAAAGCTATATTTGTTTGTCGAAATCCCTCGTTATGCCCCCACATGTGCATATCAGCGCAATATAGTATTTCGCAAGTAACGTTGGCGTCTATAACACTGGAAAAAAATGTGAAATCCATACTATGAGATTTGCAATCGCACCACTATATCCATAGTAGCCTATGTCTAGTGTCCATACTATTTCCATACTATATTCATACTATGGAAATATACAATTATTATGGATAACCAAAATCCATTCTATTTCCAATAAAGGTCCATATAATTTCCATTCTATGACGTTCTATTGATTTTCAATTTTTTTTCCAGTGTAATCCGCCATTTGTCAACTGTGAAAGATGTATTTCTCGAGTACCCGGATGTTATGAAGTGTTGAGAGATTAAGTTACCGAGACATCCAGTGTTCTTCGGCAGCGCCAGTACACAAACTAAACTCCGGAAAGATTCTCGTTAGATTTATTTGCATCAGCGAACTGCATGGGCAACGACTCCATTATTTTTGTCCATTTTCACTGTGGCTATTCCTGGCATCTCAAACAGGTTTTATATTAAATTTTGCAAAAAAAATTCCGTTCCAAAAAAAAAATTCAGTGCCAAAGAACAGTAATACATGGCAAACGCCCAACTACAGGACATTTTATTTCAGTTTAGACTTCCGACAGTTGTAAACTCGTATTAAGCTGCTGTGCCAATCAAATGAAGATTGAGTAAATCAGTTATTTGCCTTCATGTGTTGAAGTGACTATGAATTTCTTCCGCATGATTTTTTCATCTATGTGATAAAAAGTAATAGTCTCATTTCTCATGCCGGCAAATTGGAAAAACCTACACTCGTGAGTTTTTAAATTAACTAGACTTCAAATTCAATTTTGATCGTCTTTGAAATACTCACTCGTGCATGTTTTTTTCCCCAATTTGCACTCAAAAGCATACTGTTACCATGGATAATAAAATAAACGGATTGGAAACTTCTGACGTCATTGACTGCATCCTTGTTGAAAAACGTGACGTCACGCGTATTGCGAATGTTACCAAAGTTCTCGGCATATTTGTTGTTTTGCAATATTTTCCACTTTAAAAGGGTGATCTTGAAGCGTAAACTGGTCTAATTGTTTTAAAAACATGCCTAAGCCACGACAAAGTATTCAAGGTAAATGTTTTTCGTCTTTGTTTTGTATTTTTTACATTTGTAGCTACGAAATTGGCGTCACAAATTTTTGCGAAATTTGCGATGTATTTTTCACTGTTTAGTGCTTGAAATATTTGCTAAAATTGACTGGGAATACTTAGAGTTTTCATCGTAGAATGGCGTGGTTACATTTATTTGCTATTTGACTAAAATGTTTAGCTGTATTATTGCTAAACATGCCGTTTTTGAGAATTTGATTTTCAACTAGGTTGAGGCATCCAACCACGCCATCAATCCCAGTAAAAACATTAGGTCACGTCAGCTAGTTTCCTATCCATTTATTTTATTATCCATGCTGTTACCTAGTATATAAATGTGTATTATCTATATTGTTAGGTCCATGTTATGGCGAAGATTCGTAAGGAGTATAGCAGTAATCCAGAATTTGACGCAACCAAAGTTCGTTCAGCATCTTCGGCTGCTGAGGGTCTGTGCAAGTGGGTTTGTGCCATGGAGATATATGATCGTGTAGCTAAAGTAGTCGCACCAAAGAAAGCCAAGTTGGCTGAAGCCGAAGGATCATTGGCTGAAACTATGGGAATATTGGAGTCTAAGCGTCGTGAGTTGGCTGAGGTTGAGGAAAGATTGGCTAATTTAAAGAGTCAATTCCAAGAAATGACTGAAAAGAAAGAACATCTCGAATTTCAGGTATTTAACAAACACTTTGTTTGCACAACCCAAATTACCGTAGGGTGGTTTCCCGGTATAATTTTATAACGCATGTGTTTAAAAGAAGCATTTGGTCGCAATCGAAAATTGGCATTGGGGCATTGATTAAAACAACGTTAACACCTTTGTATTTTTGGAAACTCAGATTATTTAATTCTAACTTAACAATTGAAAGTAGCTTTAAGTGGTGTTTTCAGTTTTCAGTTCGAACATTTTCACAAAAAATACGCGACACTGAAAATTCGTTCAGCAGTTTGTCATATTTCGTTGATATTTATTGTTTGTATTTTAAAAGTTGTTTCCTTTATAGCTACGAACACGGCGCCACATTGTTTTAGTCGTGTTTCCACGTTTCGTAATCGTATTTCCACAGCATAGTGTCATAACATTGAATATTATTATTTTCATATTCAACGTTATGACAGCATATGATCCATTGAATATTATGTTAAAACTCTTCCATATTTGGTCATCTATATTATTGAGATGATATGACGATTTCACTGCTGGGTGTTAGCCAATCAGAAACCGGCCCATGAGCGAAATGTTCTATATTTTTCCCCAGGTTGACTTGTGTTCTAAGAAACTTGATCGCGCACAAAAACTTATTGGTGGTCTCGGAGGTGAGAAAGACAGGTGGTCAGCTGCCGCGGCAGACTTACAACGTGTTTATGACAATCTCACTGGCGATGTTCTCATATCATCTGGTGTCATTGCTTATCTTGGTGCTTTTACATCGCTCTTTCGTAAGAGATGTACAGATGACTGGTCGCAAACATGCAAGGTACAAATCAAAACTACAAATAGACAACCGTGCACCCACTCGTGTTGTAAAAGGATTACAAAACATAATCTAGGTTGATGGTTCGATATCTGAGCCTTAATTGTATCACAGGTACTAAACTCCGGTTAAAGGCGGAGGTTATTCCACGAACGCGCTTCTCCCAATTTTGGTACACCAGATCCCTTTCAGTTCGAAATCATTATTAGAGTATATAGCTCTGCACAAGGCCACAATTAAAATCATTTTTCATATTTTGTCTTCACGACTCTTCTGAATGGATTCGATTGAGCATGTATGCATCCGAATACCTATCCTAGTTTCCGCTGTTTCCGCCCCACATGACCAATTCTTATGCCTTATACTCAAATAGTATTTTGCCCTCTATTTAATCTCTAGGGAAGAGGCATTTCATGCTCATCAGATTTCTCACTCAGTAAAACTCTTGGTGAACCAATAAAGATCCGTGCATGGAATATCGCTGGTTTACCAACTGACTCATTTTCCATTGATAACGGTGTTATTGTGGATAACGCAAGACGATGGTGAGTTGGGTGTAACATTCACAAATCCTTTCCAAAATGCACGTTACCCCCAATTATTTCAAATCAAGAAGGTTTAATTATTCTTCCCAAACCATAAAATTTATTATAAGGTTCAGTTTGAGAGTTTTTCTATGTGTGACATTACTGACAAGTTGTAACTTGTCCGTCATGTTTAACTCCAATCTTGTTCCCCGTGCCCGCGATTATCTGGTGAAGGATACCGAGGCTCAGGTGGGGAATAACGGTTTTGGTTGGTTATTTGTTAATTTCTCGTACCCATTCTCTTTTACCACAATTCCGTGCCGATACTGTGGTAACAATCCACTGTGCCTGTCTATGTATCGTGCAAATCGTGAGTCTGTTTAGTTCTGCGAGCACGATGTTCCCCAGAGCCTCGCATGAACGTTCCCTAGAGCATCGCTTGAACTCGTAAGTGGTCCTAGGGGTGAGGCTCGCACACCTCCTTTCTCCCACACAATCCCAACGTCCACGCCGGAGAAATGTTGGCATCGAACGGTTTTAATGTGATTAAACTGTACATAGCAGGTTCAGTGTTAAAGCAACAGAACAGCTTTCGTGCATCTACTTGGCCAAATGTAACCACACATTGATATTTTAGGCCACTCATGATCGATCCACAAGGCCAAGCCAACAAGTGGGTAAAGAATTCGGAAAAAGATAATCGTCTGTCGGTAAGGACAAAAGTATCATTCTTTTACTTGCACATATTACTTTCAGTCATCATTTGAACTTGTGCCTGCACATTTTAAAATCTCGTTAAAATCTTGCCATTTTGACAATATTTAGTTCTCAAAACCTAAAATATGCATTTTTGCAGGCACACTCTGAATTTAAATATTTGTCTCGATGGCGCTACATAATATTAATGATTAACTGTATTTTATCTGTTAATCTGTGTGTGCTTACAGGTGATCAAACTAACAGATGCAGACTACATCCGTACGTTAGAAAACAGTATTCAGTTTGGGACACCTGTATTATTAGAGAATGTGCGTGAAGAACTAGACCCATCGTTAGAACCGTTGTTATTGAAACAGACATTTAAACAAGGTAGGTATCACTAATTTCATGTTTTTATTCCAAAATAACGCTATATATGTACTTCATGCCTTATATAACGATTCAATTTTTCTTTATACAGGTGGAGTTTTGTGCATTCGTTTGGGAGAAACTGTGATTGAATATTCCAGTGATTTTAGGTTTTATATCACAACTAAACTTCGAAATCCCCATTACTTGCCAGAGTTATCAACAAAGGTGGGTATATACTCTTAATATCTTGGTATACTCACTGAATGACATGCCCTAAGCCGGCATACCCCCTCTGCAATATAACGGTTCGATTAGGTTACCTAGAGCCTCTAAAGATCGTTCGAGCACTGTTTAGCCCATAATACATGCGTGTGTTGTGTGTGTTGTCGTGCTGAGTTGCGGTTTTGGAAGCTGGTTGTCCAAAATGCTCTATGATTTATTTTAACATATTAAACTTCATTAAAGATACCTTGGAAGTATAAAATTATATACATTGTATACACTAAACTGCATGCCAGTCTCCATATAGCTCAATAATTCACTTTTTTTCGCCTGGTTTTCACTATAGGTAACACTTTTGAACTTCATGATAACACGTGAAGGTTTAGAGGATCAACTTCTTGGGATTGTTGTTGCAAAAGAAAGGTAACATATTTGTTAAACTGTGTGTCCTTGCGGCCACTGTGAGAATATTTGAACAGGAAGATCAGACATGGTGTAATAGCTTAAATACATTAGTTTAAATACGTTTATTTGGAACAAATATCAAAACAATATATGCATGTAAATACAGAACAGCCAGGCCGAATGTACATGTAAGTCACACTAGAATTATCAACATGTCTTTCTGTCAGTCTCTGTTTGTCTGCAGGAATCTTCATTGTTTAAACGGAACTATCGATCGCAATAATTGCTAATGAAATTGCTAAAATGATGTATCATTTTAATTACTTTCCCTTAAGGACAAATTTTACATGGGAGATGTGGGGAAGTGCGCACCTCCCCTGAGATCGTTTTACACCTCCCCTGAAAAGTCATGCACCTCCCCTTGCGAAAGTTTCAATGATAGATCAGAGTGAAAATTTGACATTTTTTTGTTGCTTAGGGTCTGCACTTCGTAAGAAAGTTATTCTGTAAAATTGAAACAGTGATAGCTATTCATCTCTGTGTCAAGTACCCTTTTAATGCAATGTTTTGAAAGAAACTTTGCAATAATTTGCAAAAATGAGTAGGATGAGTAGTGCAGTCAGTCATAATTCATTAATACATATGTACACTACATGCATATGTCACGTCGTTGACTTTGGCCCGTTCTAAGCCCTAACTTTCCATGGGGGTCGTGAGCTATACCGCTGCACCTCCCCTAAGTTTCTTTCCAACCTCCCCCACTATTTACACCAAAATCCGGTTTTGAATTTTTATTGTCTTTTCATTCAATTTATGCATTTCAATTATTACAGACCTGAACTAGAAGAAGAACGCCAAGGACTAATATTACAAAGTGCTGCGAATAAGAAACAGTTGAAGGAAATTGAAGATAAAATACTGGAAACACTCTCATCTTCACAAGGAAATATCTTGGAGGATGAGTCTGCAATTCAAATTCTTGACTCGTCCAAGGTATGAACCATGCGCCTTTTCGGGGTACGCGACGCCATCTTGCCAAGCGGGGCGAACAACCATTATGGCTTTGTTGGCGTCTCACTCGATTGAATAGTAGTTGAAGGGTTTTTGTAGATGGAAATTATCGAGTGGAAATTTTTATTTAAGGGTTAGAGCCACTGAGCTGTATAATAACTGGAGGACCTGCTCCTATACTTCATTCAGTCAACGAAGTGTCGCCAAAAAAATGGCGGATTTTGATGAAAAATGACGCCATTTCCATGACTACTGGTCCCTAAATTCATGGTAATTGCCACTGAACAAGGCTCAATTATGAGCCCGCCACAGTTTTCAC